>JAKSZT010054382.1:845511-880025 GCA_026826555.1 Tolypeutes matacus
CACCTACACAACACTTCTTACACACACTCACACTCACATTCACACACAGTTACCCTTGACTCCTGGTCTATTCACACATGAGGAAGCCCTTGGGCTCCTGACACCTGTTTCCTCCACCCCTCTGGGATGTCAGCTAGTGCTGCCAGGTAACTGCTCCGTGTCTCTGCCTGCCCCACGTGGCATGGCACCGGCTCACCTCCTCAGCAGCTCTTGCTCTTTTTCTGCATCCTAGTGCAGCCTGGGTCCTGCCTGGTTGTCTCTCGAGGCAAGCCTGGTCCCGGCCTGAGTGTTTGGAGGCTCTGTGAGGACATCTGGGCCACCCTGGAAGCGGCTCCCCACCTGTCTGCTGGGCTGAAATGGCCCTGCCTCCACGCACCTCAACTGCCCAGCCCCGTGCCAGCCATCACGTGCACCAGCCCTAGTCCTGCTGGTCCTCTTGGCACTTTCTCCTTTAATTTGTGCCCCTTCTCTCTTCCCAGACCCCAACCCAATCCAAATAGCCGCCATGGTGGACCATGGCGTCAGCCTCGGGCATGCTGCACACAGCCTTTCTGTGCCTGACTGTCCTGAGGAAGCTTTATTCTCAGCCAAGGACAGCAGACATGCCTAAGTGCGGCCCCTGGCCCTGGGCAGGGGTGGCTGTTCGTGGGAGGGGTCTCACCCAGTCTGGGAGCACCAGGCACGGCCAAATCCTTGAAACATCATTCACTCAAGTGAAGTCTTACTGCTTTAAGTGGACTTTGCTGGGTGAAAAAAAAAAATCCATTTAGAATTGGTTTCTGAGGTATTACTCACAAATGTCTCCTTTTTTAAAATTCAAATGTTTTCTGTTTCATTTAAACCTAAGCCCATATCCTCCGTTTCAAATGCTTACCAGAAAATGTGCTTAGCTCCTTTAGAGGAATGAGAACTGCTTTGATTTGCTTTCCTCTTTGTTACTGTAAGAAAAGCAACCCAGTTGTCTATATTACAGTTTTGTAAAATTCAGGAATTTGAAATATCTCAGGCTTTAAAAATCAGGGAGCTGATCTTTTGAGTAAAATACTGGGGCATGCATTTCTTTCTGATATTTAAAATGAGAAAGACTTCTAGTGGAAACCTATTGTTTTGCTAATAAGGAAATTGAAGTCCTCTGAGGCGTGGTCGATTTCCCAGTCAGTTGGTGAAAGAATCAAGGGCCTCTTCTTGTTCGAGGTAGAGCCTGGGTAGGAGGTGGGTCTGGAATTGGGGCCCATGAGGGGCTTCTTAGTCAGCCAAAGGGGTGCTGATGCAAAGTAACGGAAATCTGTTGGTTTTTATAAAGGATATTTATTTGGGATGGAAGCTTAGTCGGAAGGCCATAAAGCATAAATTATTTCCCTCACCAGTATGTTGCCACATGTTGGAGCAAGATGGCTGCCGGTCTCTGCAAGGTTTCAGCCTTCCTCTTCCTCCTAAGGCTCCATGGTTCCAGCTTCGTCCAGTATCAGCTGTAGGTTAGTATAAGGCTCATCTCTCTCCCCGGGGCTCGTTTCTCTCTGGGCCCAGCTGCTCTGCTCTCTCCACAAGCCAGCTGTAAACTATCAGGTGAATGGCTCGTCTCTCTTCCTGGGGCTTCTGCCATGTCTAATGGAGCCTTCTTTCCTTCCTCATCTGCTTCTCTGTGTGTTTACTTCCTGAGGTTCCCACATCAAAAATTCCAACTCTCTCCTCTGCCGTTTCGTTTCCTACTGACCTGGCCCAATCAAAACCCCAATCTTAATTTAATCAAGTAAAAGTGAAATCTCTAAATCTAATAAAATCTAATATGCCCAGAGGAACAGACCAGTTCACAAACAAAGTCCAATATCTATTTTTGGAATTCATAAACAATATCAAACGGCTACAAAG
This sequence comes from Tolypeutes matacus, assembly GCA_026826555.1. Classification (NCBI taxonomy): domain Eukaryota; kingdom Metazoa; phylum Chordata; class Mammalia; order Cingulata; family Chlamyphoridae; genus Tolypeutes; species Tolypeutes matacus. The sequence continues at coordinate 847,381 of JAKSZT010054382.1, forward strand.
GGGTTTTCCGTCTTCTTGACCCAGAGGCAGGAAATGACACTGTGGATGGAAATCAGTGGGAAACCTGACTTGAGTTAGGGCTGAAGCCAATTATATAAAATATGAGCCCAACATAAAAAATAGAGACATAGAGTGAGACGTGATATGGAGTCTGGTTACTTTTATAGAAAACAACCATGCATAATGTGAAGAATTCTGTGCAACACCCCGCCACCAACACATTACATTGTTGTGGAACATGTGCTACAAATTATGAAATAGTATCAGACTATTACCACTAACTATGTTCTCAAGCATACATTTGGTGTAATTAGATGGAGTGAAATAAGCCAGACACAAAAGGACAAATACTATATGGTCTCACCACCATGAAACAAATATGAAGAATAAATTCATGGAATATAGGTTACTAGGAGATAGGATGAGGGCTGAGAAGGGGTACTGATGCTTAATATATGTAGAATTTTTAATTAGCTTGACATAAAAGTGTGGAAATGGATTGAGTTGATGGTAACATATAGTAAAAGTCAGTATCTTTTTTAAATTAGAGAAGTCGTGAGCTTACAAAACATTCAGGCATAAAATATTGAATTCCCATGTACCACCCCACCACCAAGACATTGCATTGGGCTGAAACATTTGTTAACATTTATGGCAGCACTTGTTATATAATTGTACTATTTTCTTTTGAAGCAAATCCGTTTTATTGATACATATTAATAAAGCATATAATTCATCTAAAGTATACAATCAATGGTATATGCTATAATCACATAGTTGTGCATTAAAACACTTCAATCATTATTAGAGCTTTTCATTATTTCAATAATAATAAACAAAAAACAGACAAACAAGAAAATTCCTTACCTCTCAGTCTCTCTTTGCTTCCCCCACTGTACATAGCTGCTGTTTCTGGATAGTCTATCCAAAGTGTATAATCAATGGCTTTTAGTATAATCACAATGTTGTACATTCATCATCTCAAAAATTTTAGAACAATTTCATTACTCCAAAAATAAAGACTCCACACCCTTTAGTATTCCTCAGACCTACGTAACCACTAATCTGCTTTCATCTTTATAAATTGATTATTTACATTTTATATAAATGGAATCATACAATATGTAGTACTCTGTGTCTGGTCTCCTTCACTTAGTATAATGCTTTTTTCATTTTTGTTTGATGTTAACATTTTGTACTATTAACTTACATTTGTTCAGCTTCAGAGAAAAACGGTCTTATATATGCAATTCTACCCATATTCATACTTCACATAATGTATTTATACTTCACATAATATATTTAGTTCATAATAGGAAAATCACAAAGAATTTGTTCTTTTGTGTCTGGCTTGCCCCACTCAACATAATGTCCTCCAGGTTCATCCATGTTGTCATGTTTCACGACTTTATTTCTTCTTAGAAATAAATCATGTGTATACTACACAATTTATTTATCCATTCATCAGTGAATAACGCTGCTATGACCATCGGTGTGCAGATGTCTGTTTGTGTCTCTGCTCTCAGCTCTTCTGGATATATACCTAGCAATGGTATTGCCGGGTCCCATAGCAAGTCTATATTCAACTTCCTTAGGAACTGCCAAACAGCTCTCCACAGTGGCTGTACCATTCTGCATTCCCAGCAACAGTGAATAAGTGTTCCTATCTCTCCACATCCTCTCTAATATTTATAGTTTTCTAACTTTTTAAAATAGCGGCCAGTCTAATAGGTATGAAATGATATCTCATTGTAGTTTTGATTTGCATTTCCCTAATAAATAGTGATGTTGAACATTTTTTCTTGTGTTGCTTTGCCATTTGTATTTCTTCTTTCGACAGTTGTCTTTTCAAGTCTTTTGCCCATTTTTTAATAGGATATTTTGTCTTTTTATTGTTGGGTTATATAATTTCCTTATATATCATGGATATTAAACCGTTATCAGATATGTGATTGCCAAGTATTTTCTCCCATTGAGTCAGCTGCCTTTTCACCCTTTTGACAAAGTCCTTTGAGGTGCAAAAGTGTTCAATTTTGAGGCGGCCCCATTTATCTATTTTTTCCTTTGTTGCTTGTGCTTTGATCACAAAGTTTAAGAAACTACCACCTACCATGAGCTCTTGAAGATGTTTTCCTATATTTTCTTCTAGGAGTTTTATGGTTGTTGTTTTTATATTTAAGTCCTTGATCTGTTTTGAGTAATTTTTGTATAAGGGGTGAGATAGGGGTCCTCTTTCTTTCTTTTGGATATGGCGATCCAGTTCTCCCAGCACCATTTGTTGAATAGACTGTTCTGGCTCAGCTGGGAGGGCTTGACAGCCTTGTCAAAAATCACTTGACTGTAGATGTGAGGGTTGATTTCTGAGTTCCCGATTTGGTTCCATTGGTCAATCTGTCTGTCCTTTTGCCAGTATGATTTGGTGCTTTTTTGAACAGTTTGGAGAACCAGCAGGAATGGGCCTGGGCCTGATGGTCAGATTCCCAAGGATCAGGTCCTGCTGGAGGCCCATGACCTCTGACTGCCCCTTCCTTTCAAATGCATTACCTTCTTCTTTCCTGCATTTCTCTTTTTATTTTTAAGGAAAAAACTCAGCCATCACGAATGCATTTTAAATTTCTTTTCGTCTTAATATAATCACTCCTTTGTGCCAATACTTAGGACCTTCATAAGTAGAGGTGGCATAAATGATGGGAGGTGCCATTTCACAGTTTTCAGTAGCTTTGCCTCCAGTTCTGGACAGCGGGTGACCCCAGGCTTTTTAGTCATGACTCCTGCTGGTATAGATTTATAAGTCATACACTTGGCCACTATAGTAATATATGAAGTATGTAATCGGGGGACCCTAGGAGCTACTGTAGGGGATCAGTCTGCTTGTTCCTGCACTGAGTGGGTTCCTACGTGGCCTCACGCCCTTCCTTGCAGTTACCAATTGTTCCTATCTGGGGAGGGAGATGAGTCTTTCCTTCCATGGACCGAAGGCTTCCAGGTTTTAAAGTCTTGGGCAAAGGTGCTTTAATGTCTCTTTGAAACATAAAATCTTTAAGAAAGTTATTTTCTCTCTTACAACCTTCCCTGTGCACCATTTGCATAATTTAAAGACAAATCTATAATATTAGTGACACATTTAACATTAAAAATATCATCTCATATGATTTTCATGTTTGCGTGTTATTCTTCATAAGCATTTATTAGAGTCTTGAAATGCACACTATTTTGTATTTTGCCTTTTTTCAAGCTTCACAAGGCATCATAAAGACTTGCTGGTATTAAAATGTAACCTCAGTTTCATGGCTTTTCGCTGACGCTGGGTGCTTTGGAGCCATACCCTGGCGGGCTGGTCTGCTGATCTGGGGCACACGTGAGCTCTCTGCTGTTTGGCTTTGCTATTTCAGGGCCCTGGGAACCTGGCCCCGTGCTCATCCGCAGTGCTTCTGCTGCGTTCTTCCCTTGGCTTGGAGTGACGGGTCAGGAGTGGACGTGTGTGCCCTTCCCACTCTGCTTTGCTCTATGCCCTGAGCTCTTTTGCAGGCCCGTGTTGGTGGATCCCTCCAGTGTCAAGTGTGTGGAACCCCCAGGAGGCGCCCACGAGGCCAAGGCCATTGCCTTCTCTCCCCCCTCTCTCCAGGTAGTTCCAGGAGGTGGCTGCTGCGCTGCGCAGCTCTCGGCCCCACCCAGGGCCCTCGCTCCCAGGGACCAGCTGGGCACCGCCCGGTCCTCTGGGCATGATGCTGCCAATTCACAGGACTCCGGGGAAGTGGGGGCGCCCTACAGGCTGATGGCGCAGCCACCGTCCTGGGCGGCTGGGTCCTCATGCAGCCTCAGCACAAGGAACGACTTCTCCAGTCGTCTACTTACACCTGGCCATTGCCCGGGTCCCTGGAAGAGACCACAGCCACCCCCCCACCAAACCCCTGCCTTTGTCTTCCCACCTGCCACCTCCTAGGAGATGCTGCTGGTCCAAAGCCGTCCAGGGCAGAGCTCGGCACTCTTTGTCGGGAAGATCCTGAGCATTGCAGGCCAAGTAACTGCGTGATACAGGGTAGAGAAGGGCACCCACGCTAATTTCCTTTTACAGACGTACACTGAGACCTAAGAGGAGCTGGGTGATTGTTACAGCATCTTAAGAAATAATCTAAGTCTGAAGGAGCTTTAGAGTAAGTTGGTTGAAATGGCCAATAATTGCCTCAGTAACAGAATTGGAATTGAAGTAGGTGGAATATCTAAAATGAGCTTTTAGTTTTGAGCTACCCTGACTAGGTATTTAAAGTAAGGGATCCATGTTCTTTCCAGAACCTCAAGGACTCCAGCTGACACGGAAGAACTCATCACATTCCCAAGTATCAAATCTCTCCTTATTCACTGTCTGAAATGATGAAAATTGCATTCCAATCCAATTTTTTAAAAAAAAATATCTACTCCTCTCTTCTGCCAAAGTTCACGTAAAGCCAGGAAACCTAAACAACAATTGATTTTCATTTTCTCTCTGCTCTTTCAGTAGTGCTGAAATCAGATGCACTTCATATTGATCTTGATCTTGAACCTATATAATCTCTGATTAACGCAAATGAAAGAACCGTCTTCACTGTGGTTCTAAAGACAGAGAGGAAACTGTGGGGACTTACTACATTTCTGCAGCTTGCTGTGGCTTCCGGGTTCTCTGAATTATGTATTGGGTCCTGGGCAGGAAAATAAAATAGAACTGGATCCAGCCATCATTGTGTGAACGTAGGTGAGATATTTACGAGTGGCTAGACCACCAAAGACACCATTTACCCATTAAGCTATCACAGAGCCTGCCTCATCACTGCCTCCAAGTCCCTTCCTCGCAAATGCTCTGTCAAGGTGCACACAGGCACTAGTAGGAGAGCGCTGGCAGTGTGGAGGTGTGTTCAGGGTTAGTCTGTATACCCAGAGTGGCAGGCTAGCCAGTTTGAGTCCTAGTGTCCTCTGTCTACAAGCCAGGGCGGCTCTTTCTCACCCTCATTTGGGCACGGAGGGCATGTTGAAGCAAAGGCTGCTAGACAGCAATCATCACGGCTTTGTGAAGAGAAGATCTCTAGACGTACATAATCTGCAAGGCAGAGGGCAGGTTGGTGGTTTTATGAGAAGGTAACGCATCCATTTGACAATTCTATTAAGTCATTATGGACGTAAGACCTAAGTCAGAGTCTTAAAAATGGTGTATTAGGCAGGGTTCTCTAGAGAAACAGAACTGACAGGTCGTGTGTGTGTGTGTGATGAGATTTATTATAGGAATTGGCTCATGTCACTGTCGCATTTGGCAAGTCTGATTTCCATAGGGTGGGCCACAAATTGTGAACTCCAAAGAAGGCTTTGATGAATTTCCCCGGAGAAGCTGGCTGGTGGACGTAAGACAGCAATTCTTTCTACTGCCAAATCAGTCCTCCCTTTAAGGCCTTCAGCTAACTGACTGAGACGTCTCTCTGTGCTGGAGGCAAGCTCCTCTGTTGATCGTAGATGTCAGCAGCCACAGATGCAACCACCTGGCCAATGATTTAAATCCAAGAAATGCCCTCACAGGAACAATCAGGGCAGTGCTTGCTTGACCAAACAACTGGACAGCATCACCTGGCCAAGCCCACCCGTGAGCTTAACCATCACACGTGGCTCCCAGAATCTCTGCTTCAGCTCTGTGCTCCGTGTCTTCCTTCTCCGGCTTAGCTTCGTGCCTGTGCCACTGAGCCCTGCTCTTGGGTGGAGACTTCCTGACCCCTCCAGTGTCTTGGAATTTGTCTTCCTCTGTCATACTGAAGGATCACACCCTGTACATGCTATATAAACTCCACCCTCTCCTGGGCTTCCACATTGTTTGTAAGCTCCTCCTTAGCACTTATCACAGTCCACTTGACACCACATGAGCCATCACCAAGTGTGTTCGAGCAGTCCTCACCTACCCCAGACCACAAGCTCCTCACGGCATGTGGTACCACCTCATTTATCATCACATTACACTTCACCCTGAGCAGTCTGTTGTGCAGAGTGGCTTTTAATACATTAGAGTTTAATTTGAAAAGAGTAAGTTACTATTTCACCAGGGAAATCATGAAATACTACATGAACTATGTAATAATTAGAATTAGTGCAGTTTCTTTCTAAAATCCCTCTTCAAATATCATCTATAGTCTTAGCCCTTGCAAACCCCTCAGAATTTCCCCAAACTTACCCCACTCCAAGCCTAAGCCAGTCTGCACATCATAATCCGCTGACCATGGGGATTATTCAGAACTGGGAACATGACCCAGTCAGAAGCAGTGAAAAGTGTGGGATTTTTCTTGAGCCATCTGAGAAAGAGGTTCTCACGTGTCCTGCCTGGATCCAAGATCTCACAGCAGTCGGGCAAAGCAAGCTTCCCCAGTCTTGCTCTTCCCCAGTGACTGTGACAGGACGCAGATCAGAGTGAGGGAGAGAAACTGACTCCCGATGATGGTTTAGTCCCTGCCTTCAGCCATGCTCCTTGTTCCCTGCTTCCCAAGTTCAATGCGTCTATCTTCTTCTTTCTGACTTCAGTCTGCTTCCGCTTGGATTTCTGTTACTTGTCAATGAAAGAGTCCTAATCAGTACCCGTCTTGAAATCATCCTGTTTCTTTTTGGTTTGGTAACACAAATGTACCTTATTCCTGAGTTGATATTCTGACAAATTAATGTGTCCACAGCCCAATAGCAAACTATTGATATGAGCATAGTATCTTCTGTTTTCTAAAGGGTGTTCAGATCTGTAGAGATACATTTGTCTATGAGTGAGAACTGAAAACCCTTCATGCATAGCTTGAGTGCTCTGTGTATATAAGTTATTCGGCATTTCTTCACCAAGTGCAAAGGGCTCCTGATGATTTTGAATGTGCAGCCAGTACCACTAAGCAGAGGAGGTGAATATCAGACCAACGAGGAATAAATTTCCTCCATCTGTGACTGTTTGAAATTTAGAAACTTTATCTCCCCACAGCTTGGTGTTTAATAGAGATTGAAGACTTAAAGTTGGAAGCTGTGACTGGCATGCTCAACTTTTTCCCAATACTATTCTTCAATTTCTGCCTATGCTGAGCATTAGTCAGGGTTCTCCAGGGAAATAGAATTCACAGGATATAGATGTGTGTGTGTGTGTGTGTGTGTGTGGAGAGAGAGAGAGAGAGAGAGAGAGAGAGAGAGAGGTTATAGGAATTGCTTCATGGAACCATAGGAGCTGGCAAGTCCAAATTCCATAGGGCTGACTGCAAGTTGGGAACGCTGATAAAAATCAGGCTGAATTTTCTAGGGGAAGCTGGCTTGCTGAAGTAGAGGAAGAATTTCCTGTTTATTATTTCTGAAATCCTCATTTCTGGCTTTTAAACTTCCCAGCTAATTGAAAGAGTCTGCCCACGCTGCTGAGGGCAGTCTCCTGTGTTCAGTGTAGATGCAGTCAGCAGTAGAGACAGTCAGCTGCTCATAGATGTAGATCCAGCTACAAAATCTCCTCACAGTAACTATCGGGTCAGTCCTTGCTTGCCAAGACTGGACACCATAACCCAGCCAAGTTGACATGTGCTGTTCTCACTGACAAGACTGACTTATTATTTCAATTTTAGTCATAAACAGAACTTACTTTTTGGCTTGAAATGGGTCTAAGCCAAAGTATTGGCATTTTGCTTTGTAATATGCCCTTAAAATCTTTATTCATTTGTCAAAATCAGCCAGAGGCAGAGATGATTCTCATCCCTTCCTTATGGGGGCTCAATTTAGAAAACAGAGAATACTGTTTTTTAAATACATATAAAGTATGAAAATACCTGGACTTCAGGGAAGTGAGAGCCATGGAGGGGAAGCTGGTAGGGTAGAAGTGTGCCAAATCCACATTTCAGACGAGATAGCTATGAGCAACCTTCTGTTCATCTGCATGCCAGTTGTCATGGCAACTCTCAATCCAGAGACCTTTTTTAGTTCTCTAATAAATGAGTGGAATATTTGTTGATTTTTCTGTTTGTTTGATTGTTTTAAGCACCTCGTTTTCTTTGAGTCCATCAAGCTGCAAATTGATTCCGTGCCTTATTGATCCAGCCTTTGGAAAAAGGCATTGTGCAAAGCCGAGAGCTGAACATTTCACCCTTCCTTGTAAAAGAATGCACAGTAGGAGGGAGTGTGGGATAACCATTATTAAAATGGTGACATGAGTCAAGCTTCTAGATCCCTGCTGAATTCGGCCCCTCATCAGCTGTGTTCTCTTGGGTTGGGATGTGCTTGGGACTCCACGGGCCTCTTTGCCTCCATCCATTGTATGGGGGGGGGGGGTTGAAATTGATAGACTCACATTCCCTTTTGGCTCTAAATCTCTCTGACTCTAAATTCCTTTTTTTTTTTTTAACAACATGCCATGCTTTAGTGTAATGCAGTTCTTCTACAGGCATGTACATATATGACATTGCCGTGGAGATAGCCCTGGCTGCTTAAGTTGTCTTGGCTTTTGGGGCTACAGTATTTTTTTTTTTTTTTTTTTTTTTTGAGAACATTAATAGCCAGAGTGTGTGAGGAATGAAAAAAAAATATATATATTTCCAATAGAATGGGGTTAGTAGCTAACAGAAACTATCTTGAATTTGAATATAATTTTTTATTATTTATAGGAATCAGGAAGTTCAGTTATTAAGGCAATAACATATTAATCTCTACCCCACCTGTCCATTTGCAAATCTTCAGTTGATTAGGTGTAAATTTTCAAAGTGTATTAAATTTGAGAAAAGGAGAAAGAAAAGAAGTATGAGGAAAACATAGATGCTGACAATTGAAACGGTAAATCAAGTGAATTCCACTGTTTTCCACGAAGCATCAGATATTCCTGTTGGGATTAGAAGCCAATGAACGAGCAGTGTTTTTAGCATGTCGCTGTCATATTTGGAAGGGAAATGGTACAGCAGACTGCCTGAAAGGGATTTTAAACCACTTCAAGAGCACATTGTAAAATAAATCAGAAACAAGGTGAGCATCAAATAATTTTAAATCAGAGCAAAAGAAGGCTCATTACCATCTAAACTATGTATATCTGAAATGGGAATCCAATAATGTTGCAGAAATAGCATTTGTTTGGGATTACTTTAAAGCGTCCTTGAGTGTATCTAAGGGTTCATGTTTATTTCTCTGTGAATTTTGTTTATTTTCATTATTTGTTATATTAGAAAAGAGAAGAAAAGGAATGTTTAGTATTTAGTTGCCAAGAGCCCTCTCTACTTTTGCCTCTTAGTAGGGGGTACAATGGTGCAGTGCAACAAGTTTCAGAAAAAAAGAGTTTTAGAGTCACACATGGGTTAAATCTAAGCTTTGGCATTTACTAGCATTTAACCTAAGACTAGTTTATGATTTTTGCTGAGCCCCAGTTGTATAAGATGAAAAAATGACAATAGTTAGAATAATCAGAAGATCAAATGTAGAAAAAATATATCATAGTAGTTCCCATTTCTTTGCCACTTCTTCTCTGCCAAGCTGTTTGGGGTGCTTTATGTTCCTGATACCCTTTAACTCTTGCAATAGTGCTATGGAGAAGGCCCCATTATTATATCCACTGGGGTCTCAGAGTTGTCAGGTATCTCGCCCAATATTACACAGCTAGTAAGCAGCAAGCCCAGACCGTAGTCACTCATCAGCCCCTTTCCTTGACAGTATATTTTTAAAATATATTTTTATGAGAGAATTGTGAGCTTACAAAACAATCGTGCATAACGTGCAGAATTCCCATTCATCACCTCTTCACCAACTGCTTCCATTGTTGTGGAATATTTGTTACAGAGCATGAAAGAAGATCATCAAATATTAACACCAACTATGGTCCATAGCTTACTACATTTGGTGTATTTTTCCACACACCCTGTTATTAACACCGTGTATTAGCATTTTGCATTTGTTGTGGTTCATGAGAAAACACTCTCACAATTGTCCATCTTCCACCACATGGTTCACTGTGTTATATAGTCCTATGCCTGTTGCAATCCATCCAGAGGGTAACCTTCAATGGCTTTCACATTCATCACAGCCTTGGCAGTACGCTTTTGCTAGGATTCCTTAAATTTACGTGTTCCAGGAAACATATCTTAATTAGGTCTATTGGGAGATAATTCTCTGCAGGTCTCTTGTGAGCAGAAGCACTGACGTTTCTTTCCAGACTCTCATTTCAGGGGTGTTTATTCCGTGAGTAACCTTGGTAGATAGAGAGGTTGTCCGCCTTCCCTGCAGAGGGCAGTTTTGCTTACTGCCCAGCATAGTAAGATAAGGTCTCTCTCTGAGGCAAAGGACAGGTAGATTTGCTTGCATCCCAGTATACAAGGTTCAAGTTCCCCTGGATTTGGCCCAAACCCACTGTGAGTGCAGCATCCACCTGGCCTGCTTGGCGTTGCCCCTGTGGGAGTTAGGGAGCTGTGGCGGAGGGTGTGGCGAGTGGGACTTGTGGAAACACTGCGCTCACGCCGCTTGCGGTGCAGTGGGCAACGGCGAACCGGGAGTTGCCTGTCTTCTCCCAGAGTGCATGAAACTGTGGCAGACCAACTTGTTAACTTGCAAGTAAGATAAAAGCTCAGACTCTTCACCATTCAAGAAAAGGTCTGCTATTCCATGCACACCAGACGCCATGCTTGACGTATAAGATTTCATTGACACACTCATTATTCAGAGGAGGAGCAGAGGCTTAGTCGATTAATCTACCAGGCTCCTTGGCACAAAGTGTGGCTCATGGGTCAAATGTAGATGGCACAGTGACTCAGTGTATTGCATCTCATAACTAGAATAAAACATAACATTTATTTAGCCACTATCCAGGAAGCTGTAGATGAGGAGCTCAAACTTCTTGGACCCTTCTACCATGGTTAATCTTATACACCAGGTGCCAATCTCAAGTTTGGGTGAGTTATAAATTGCAATTAAAGTTGAAAGTAATTCATTTCAGAATTTTGCACTTCAAATTTAGTTTCCCTTAAATAATGTAAAACGGGCATTAGAGAGATTTCTGACAATAAAGAGTTAGATCTGAAAGCAGCTTCTGTATGTACATGATCCTCATTTGAATTACAGAGAGTACTCATAGGCCAAGTATGGTGTCTCAGAACAAATCTCAGCTTGGATCAAATAGAAATGGCTTAGCCTCTATAAAGACGTGACTTTCTAATTATGTGGGCATTACTGACCAATCAAAGGACCAGCTCTGCACTGGAGAACCCATTCCTAGGCTTCTGAATGTAAATACTGAGAACATTTTAACAAAGATCTAGATGGGGAAAGCTGGGCCTTCAGTGTCATTGTGCAGGTGATACTGTAGATCACGGAGATGTTTTGTGGATAGAGAACCTTTATTTCTTGCCACCCACTACTGACACGCCTGTCTGTTAGAATGGCCTTGGTTTGAGGCTTTGAGTGGGTGGAAATTGCTTCAATGCCTTTGAAAATCCAGAAAAGCCAAATGTTACCTAGAATTTAATGTCTCTTTTTGGTTAACAAAGAGGCATTAGCCTTCTGCTTTGTAAACTGCATGTAAATTGCTACAAAAATGTAAAGTATTATTACTCAGATTTATTGACTATGAAACATTTTACTTGGTCTTTCCTTTTCAAATTTAAATAGCTTGTGAAAGCCATGAATGCATGTTGAATAAATATCATTTGTTTAAATGTCTACACAATTAAAGCTTGAGACTGGACAGATATTGTCTTTCTATGAGATTTGTATGTTTGTAATGTCTTTATCTTGAATTGCACTTTTGCCCAACTGATGTTGAAAGTTTTTAAAGCATTTTATGTTTAAATGTGGTATTGGGAAGCCAGATCACAACTCCTGAACCTAAACCCCAACAAAATCAACACAAGAAGGTAAAGAGCCACGTAATCATCTCTCATACAAACTAAACTTGAAAGGGGAGGAGCACAAATCAGTGCTGTAAATGTCACAAAACGGTGACCGGGGAGACACACAGAAGGTTGTGGCACTCTGTGACGTCAATTCTGACCACACCCTGTCACTCATGGGTCCTCTATATTCAGAGAAGTCCCACCAACATTCTCAAATTTAAAGTGAGCAGAACCAAATGCTATCCCAGTGTGACTTGAACAAGCTGCTTTGAGAAGATGGGCAAAGTGGTTCATTTTTGTGAATGGGGCAGTTTTTTTTTTTTTGGGGGGGGGGCGTGCTTACAAGAACTGGAAGGATTCTGGACCTGAGCTCCCTCCTGAGTTGCTGCCCACATAGCGCATCGTGAATCCAGTACAACGTGTTAAATAATTTCTCAGAAGGGGAATGGAGCCAAGGAGTTCTAGGAAAGAATGTATATTCCCTAAACTGAGCACTTGTCCCCATAGGTGTCCCTCAAGAAATGTTCAACCTGTAAAATGTAGCTTGTAGGAAATAACAAAAAGACATATATAAGTAGAGAGACAAACAGAAACCATAATGCCATAAAATAGAAAGCTGACGGGTTAGCAAGATGGAAAGGAGCAGAATGGAAACATCATCTTAATTGGGGCCAGCAGGTATTTAGGAGAAAATGATGAAACATAGCATGGGATCTGGAAGTGGAGGTGCCCCAAGAAGGAGAAGGAAAGTCTTAATGCTTTGCACTAAAGAAAATAGATGATCATGACTTAAGGGTCTCCCAAGCCCCACAAAAGATAACAAAACAAGAAAATGAGATATAAAAAGAGAGGAAAAACCTGGGAAAGAAACATACTGAAGACAATAACATCATTTCAGAACAAACAAGTAGAAATGACAAAGAGAATATACTTGACTGAAAATTGACGTATTAACATAGAAGAGAGGCAGAAAATCACAGTGAATGAAAAGACAAAAACATAAAGCAAAGAGTTAGAAGACTAGAGATTTGTAGGGCATAGAAATTTGAGCCAATTTAAGTAATCTGTTGTCTGTGAAATGAAAAATCCTTCACATGAAATGTTAAATAAACCCTGATTTATACCCTGGTAATGCCTGTTGAGGATATTTCCTTGGGCAGCTTTTTTAAAACTTACTTTTTAATTTGCATATAGTACAATTCACTTTTATGATGTGCAGTTCTGTGCATTTTGACAAATACATCAAGTCATGTAATCGCCACCACAATTTAGACACAGAACTATTTATTCATCCTGAAATTTTTCTCATGCTTCCTCTTCTCTAGTCAACTAACTCCACCTCTCTTCCATCCTGGCAAGTATGATATGTTCTCTTTCTGCATGGTTTTTCCTTTTCCAGAATGTCATAGGCATTAAAATAACCATATATCACTTATGAGTGTGGCTTCTTTCACTTAGCATATAGTTTGAGCTTCATCCCTGCCGTGATGTGTATCAGTAGTTCATTCTTTCCAGTGCTGAGTGGTATTCACCTGTCTGTTTGTCCTGCCGTTTGTCCATTCCTTAGCTGAAGTTCACTTGGCATATTTCCAGTTTCCACATGATCATATTAGATAGATTTTTGTGCGGACAAATTATCTTTGTTTATCTTGGGTAAATACTTAGGAGTGAAATTTCCAGACTTCTCCAGAGAAGCTGTGTCATTTCGCCTCACCACCAGCAATGAATGAGGAGGCCTGTTGCTCCGCATCCTTGACAACATTGGTATTATCAGAAGTTTTTGTGCGATTGGCTTTAGCCATTTTAATAGGCATGTAGTTGCATCTTGCTGGGATTTAATTTGTATTTCCCTAATGACTAATGGCATATTTTCTTGTGCTTATTTGCCATCAGTTTACCTTCCTTGGTGAAGTCTCTGTCCCGTTCTTTTTGCACATTTTTAAATTGGTTATTTGTTTTGAAAGTACTTTATTGTTATGTTTGAAACTGTGAAGAATATGAGCTCTTACCCCAATTGTAGGCTAACAGATTGATATATGTTCTCATCTGAGACATGAGCTTTCTGGATCAGAGAAGCAGAGAGTTTATTATCCCTGGCAGAAACAGATGGAGCAGCGTCTTCACGCGGATTTCTCAGCCCCGTGGGTGAGGTGGTGAAAGCCAGATGTTACCCTGTACATGAAGTGGCGGATACATCAGAGAGAAACCCCAAAATCATGAGACTCAGAATTTATATAGGGGCTGCTGGCACATTGTCCCATCCATTTCTCTGGAGAGAGAGAGAGAGAGAAACTTCATTCTGGAATTTAAACAAATCCTCTCTGGGAGGAAAAGTGAAGGTGTATAGCTTCACTACTCTGTAATGTAAGCAGAAGCCCCTGGAAGATAGGTGTCTCTTTCCAGAGCATTGCACCATCTTTAGCTTCCAAGTCCTTTGCTATTCAAACATGACTCTTGCTCAGAAAGCATGGACTTGGAGAAATGTAAAAATACTCAGGGAGACTTGCCTCTCAATATTTATATATGCTGAACACAAATCCATTGTCAGATATGTAATTTCCAAATATTTTTCTCCCAGTCTGTAGCTTGGTCTTTTATTTTCTTTACAATATTTTGCAAAGCCAAAGCTTTAAAAGTTGATGAAATCTGATGTATCATTTTTTTCTTTAATGGACAATGATTTTTGGCATCATCTAAGAACTCTTTGTCTACCCCTAGGTGTCATAGTTTCCTGGCTGCTAAAAGAAATACCGTACGAGGAATTGGCTTAAACAGTGGGGATTGACTGTTTTCACCATTTTTAGGTTTTAAGGTTTGCCTCTTCCTGTGGTTAGTATCTTCTGGCTGGCAAGAAGTCTTTGGGGTCCCCTGGCTTTTCCGTTACATGGCAAATGACATAATGGTGTCTTCTCCCTTCTCTTCTGGGATCTGTTGACTTCCCAGCTTCTGGCTGCTCCCTGCGGCTTCTCCTTTTGTGTCCAATTTCCTTGCTGATAAGGACCTCAGCCATATTGGATTAGGGCCACCCTCACTCAGTGAAGGCAAACATGGACTAGTAGCACCTTCAACGGTCCTTTTACTAATGGGCTCATACCCACAGGACCAGGGTTGGGACTTGGGCATGCCTTTTGTGGGGCTAACACCAGGTCATGAAGATTTTCTCCTGTTTTCTTCTTAAGTTTTATAATTGACATTTTACATTTACATCTATGATCCATTTTTGTATAAGGTATGAGGTTTAGTCCAGATTCACTGCGTTTTCCAACGAATTGGTTCGGTTTAAAATACTTTGCAATTTCCTTTCAGATTTCTTCCTTCACCCATGGATTATTTAGAGGAATGTTAGTTTCCAAATATCTATGGATTTACCAAAGATCTCTGTATAATTTATTTCCAGTGTAATTCTGTTATGCTCAGACAGCATACTTTGTATGAGTTCATTAAATAAATTCAGTTGTTTTATGACCTAAGATATGGTTGTCTAGGTGAGTGTTCTATGGGTCCTTGAAAATAATGTATTTGCTTGGATGGGGTGTTATATAAATGTCATTTAGATTAATATGGGCAATAGTGGTATCCAAGTTTCCTATATCTTTGCAGATTTTCTCTTTGTTCTGTTGATCACCACAGAAAGAGTTTGAAGTCTTCAGGAATAATTGGGGACTTGTCTACTTCTTTCACTTCTATCTGCTTTTGCTTTTGTTTATTTTGAAGTTCTAGTCTTAGATATATATACATTTAGGATTGTTATGCCTTCTTGGTGAAATAACCCCTTAATCTTCAAGTAATGACCTTTTAAACCCCTGGTAATTTTCCTTATTTGGAAGTCAAAATTGCCTGGTATTATTCTAGCCATTCCATCTTTCTTTCAATTTGTATTTTAAATAGTATGACTTTTTCCATCCGTTTGCTTTTAACCTATATGTGTTATTATATTTAAAATGGGTATCTTGAAGATACCATAAAGTTGAATCTTTCCTTTTTTAATGAAGTCTGGCAATCCTTTATTTTTACTTGGTGTGTTTAGACCATTTATATATTGTAAGTATTGATATGCTTGGATTTAGTTCTATCATTTTATTATTATTATTAGTTTGTCTTCTCCATACTTATTTATTCTTCTGGTCCCACTTTCCTGCTTATATTTTTAAATATGTGAATATTTTTAGTATGACATTAAATATGCCCGTTGGATTTTTCTGTGATATTTCTTTGTATGTAAGTGTATGTGCGTGTTTATATGTGTAATCTAGAGAGTAAAATATATTTTCCTACTTTTCAGTTTGCTTAGGTTAATAATTTTTCATTTCAAATAAAATTGAGATGTCTTCCAACTATATGTCTCTTTTGCCTACACTTTATCTTTTTTTTTTTTTTTTTTAAAGATTTTATTTATTTATTCATCTATCCCCCACCCGCTGCCCGTGCTCGCTGGGCCAGCCAACCACGCCGCGCGGGCGGGCCCGCCCCCACCAGGAGGCCCCGGGAACCGAACCCGGGGCCTCCCACATGGCAAACGGGAGCCCCACTGATTGAGCCACAGCCGCTTCCCTCCACTTTATCTTATAGTTACATGTATTACATCGATACACACGGAAAACTTAACCATGTAATATTTTAATTTTTAATTTCAGCACTAATATACATTAAAAATAAGAAAAAATTGTCTAATATAGTCATGCTGATGGTTCTCATTTCTCTTGCCCTTCCTCACTTCAGAAGTTCCTAGCTTCCCCAGGGTATAATTGTTCGTCTCAAGTAGTTTCTTTAGCATTTCTTTCAAACAGACATGTTTTGAAGACTCCTTTTAGGTTTCTTTCAACTGAAAATATCTTTATATTGTCCTCATTTTTGCAGGATATTTTTATTAGATATGGAATTCTGGGCTGCTAGTCATTTCTTTCAGACAAATTCACAGTTACGTGATGTGTTCTTCCCCAGTATGTGATGGCATTTTTCTGTGGCTGGTTTTAAGATTTGTCCTTTATCTTTGGCTTTCAGCAGTTTGATTATGGTGTTCCCATGCATGGCTGTCTTTGAATTCATCATGTTTGGAATTTGCCCTCCTTCTTGAAACTACAAATTTATGTTCTTTCACCAAATTTGGGGAGTTTTCAGCCATTGTTTCTTAAAGCATTTTCTGTCACCAGTATCTTCTCCCTCTTTTCTGGTAGTCTGAGGACAGAAATGTTAGACCTTTTTCACAGGTATCTGAGGTTTCATTCATTTGTTCTTCAAATATTTTTCTCTGTGTTCTTCATATTGGATCATTTCTTCTAATTTATCTTCAAGTGTACTGACTGATTTCTTTGTCATCTTCATTCTATTCTACTACTGAGCACATACATTGAATTTTTAAAACAATTTATTATTCAGCTATAAACTTTCCATTTATATATGCACATATTCATAGCATATACATACACACACATATATATTTGTGTATGTCTATGTGATTATCTTTCTCTCCTCAGTACTTTTCTCTTTCTGCTTTTAAAAGCAACTGTCTTTATCTCAAAGAGCATGGTTATAATAGCTGTTTAATCTTTGGTAATTCCAATATAATATATGGAATATTTCGTTGTTTGCATCTGTTAATTATCTTTTTTCTTAAGAATTGGCTGGGTTTCCCTGTTTCTTTGCATCGCAGATGATTTTGGATTGTGTCCTGAACAAGACTCTGGGTCCTGTTAAAATCCTCGGGAGAATGTTGGCTTGCTTTGTTTGGTTTTAACAAGCAATCAACTTAGTAAGGTTCAGAACGAGAGTCTCACCTCTCCTTCTGTGGGCAAGGGACCCAATATCTGTTCAATTGTAAAAGTGCTGGTTATGTTGCTTTTGTCTGCCCTGCAAATACAGAACTCAGGCTTTATCCTGGAATTTGGGCGGTGGTTTTTGTCATAGTTGTATTCTGAAAGCCATTTCTGTGCTGCCTCACATCTGTTATGTGCACGTTCAACTGAGTCAGGATCACAGAAGTTATGTCAGTTCATGCGCAAGGTGAGGCTCTCCTCCCCAGAGCTCTCCTGCTAGCTCTGGCTCTCGAGGCCCTTCCCAGATCTTGAGGTGGAGAACGGGTTTTCCCTTCCTCTTTGAGGTCTGTGCTCTCACCACCACTCTCATCGAAACCATGCATTTTGCCACAGGGTAAGGCCAGGAGCAAGAAAAGAAAAAATAATTGAAAAAAGTGATTCCGCCACACTATCTTGCTCACAGGAGCCTCCTTCTCCAGTGATTTCACTAGAAAAAGGGTTTTCTCCATTTTTTTTACTATCTACACCTGCTGCACAGTTTCACAATAAGGCCCTCAAAGCTGGGGGTCAGAGGAGAGGAAAAAAGTAAACGCATCCCCATACTGCATGTTGTTCAATTTTTGACTTCCTTCTCAAATCAGCCTGTCATTATTTACTCTGCAGAATCCTCAGGAATTTGCTTTTGAATTTCTGTCCAGAGATTTTTCATTGTAATAAGTAAGAGATAAAGGTCCTGGTCAGCTTACAGCAAATCCATGGGCATCAGAAGTTCTGATTATTAAGCTTAAAAATTAAAGAAAGAAGGTTTTAGCTACCCATTCAGGGAATACAAACCACTTAGGGGAAAAAACACACTGGCCATATACATCTCCATTTAAACATATTTTTCCAAAAGAAAAATATCTACAAAAATCTAAAGAAAAGAGAGTAGACCCAAATCGTATATATTCAGCCATACTACCTTTGAATTTTGAAACAAATTCAAGAAAATGAGTGCCATTTCCATCTTTAATAATTTATTCTTAGACAAGATACAGCCTGTTAAAAGATGAACCATTATTAAGAACTCAGGAATGATGTGGAAATTTGCCTTTTGAAAAAATTGGTGAACACTGAATAAATTTAAATAAAGAAATAGAGACCGAGCAACCACAGAAATTATGGTTGAAAAGGAATAACAGCATAAACTTGACAGCATTTATTAAAGAGAGCATGTGTTGTATGGCTGCAATTTTATACAGCATTTGAATAAATCTACCAGTTAGTATAGCTGTCACATATACAAATATATGTATTTACATATACATACACACACGAGGAGATGTCTGATGATGTTTATGTTAATGATGAACGGTAAGGGGTTTTGAGTTTAATCTATTTCAAATTCATTATAACTTTAACATTGCCTAGTAATTAGATTTTAAAAGAAGACTTTGGCCAGCCAGGAAAAAGATCAGATCATTTATTTTAAAACGATATCAGCCTTGTCTCAGATTTCTCCATAGCGACTCTCAACATGAGATAACAATCAACATTTCTAAGATCCTGGAGGGAAGGACGGAGGCGAGATTTTTATATCTGTCTAAACTGTATGTTACCCATAAAAGTGACATGCAAATGGTTTTGAAAATGTAATAACTAAGGAATATCTTGCCATGCATGCTTCTTGAGGACATCATTAATATTGTAAGACAACTGGAAAATATGGTAAATGACTGCCTTGAGAATTGAATGTATTTAACAGTATAAATGTGGGAGTTAAGGCACATATATGTAAGTGCTATATTCCTCAATGATGTAAAAAAATTTCAACAAACTTTACTATCAAACAATACATTATATTTTTATTTGGACTGCTAGTTTCACATCTTATTTGTTTCAGAGATACATTTATATTTAAATTTTATAAATATGAGGCGTATCATGTGGAAAAATGCATAGCTTATAATGCCCTTAACACATAAATTCTCTGTGGAAACACAGACAATATTTCTCTAGGAAAAAAAGTGAATTTAATGGATCTATTTTTGACTCATTAGAAAAACTATTGGGGATCTTCTGCAATTATATAACACTGGCTAGGATAGATGCATCATTTCTCTTTATAGAATTTGTATGTTCAAACATGGCAAAGTTTCAGACATAGTCAAAGTTGCACAAAATTTACCTGACAATCTCATTTATCTGTGTGTTCTCAGGACACTAATACAATGCCCAGGCATAGCAAGCTCCGAGTTAACTGAAGGTGTTTGTTCACTGATATCAGATGCTATAAATTTCTCATTACCTTGAGTTTCTATAGTGTTAAAGGGGCCATGGACTCAACAGTGTAGGACCTGACCAGCACTGATGGATTAATAAATATGTCTGCATTAAGTTGTTGAGCCCAATGGTAACATTAGATTCTTTGCTTATGTGTAGAGGAAGTTTTTCATTATTTTGCATTTTATTTAACATGTATTTATTTGCTTGTCTGTCTGTTTATTCTCTCACATCATCTTACTAAGGAATTGAGGCATTTGTAATGAATTCATATATTTATCTATCTACTTATATACCTACATCCTTAGCTATCTACCCCATCATCTTACAAACTGTTTGAGGCATTGATGATAAATTACATGAAAACATGAAAGTAGACTTGCATAAATAATAAACAATGAAGATATTGAATATATAGGGAGGAAGTTATCAACATTGACAAGAATTCGCTGATTGCATACGGATAATCCCATGGGTACAATGGATACAATAAAGTAAAATCTAAGACACACAGTCTAGTAAGCAAAATCTGACGTCATAGTTAATGGCTTTTCGGTGTAAGTACTCTTCTTAATCACTGCCCTTCTGTTATTCATTCATTTGGTGAATAGACAGTAGGTGCAGGAGAAACAGCAGGGAATAAAACAATCAAAAGCCCTTCCCCAAAGAAAATGAGCAAAACAAGTAAAGTATACCTGTTTGATAGTCATATGTGCTGCAAAGAAATATAACGCTGGGAAGTTTCTTGGGCAGGAATGAGCTCACTTCACCAGGATCTGGGAAAATATATATCAGGCAGAGGGGAATGCAAATGAAAGATCCTTGAGATGGAACTGTGTCTGATGAAGAATAGCAAGAAAATGATGGCACTGGGATGGATGGTAGGTAGGAGTTGGTGACAAACAGATGACAGAGACCAGGCTCTATAAGCTTTGCATATCATACAAGAATTTTGGCTTTTACTCTGGTGACAAGATTTTATGATCACAACCCTAACCCTGACCCTAACCCTACTGCTGTTTTGAAAACAGAGCACAGAGAGGCAAGAGTACATGCAATAGGCAGGAAGAAGGTTTTTCCCTCAGATGGTGGCTTGGACAAATAGAAAAGGAGTAAGGGTAGAAAGTGGTCAGATTCTGTAGATGCTTTGAAAGGAAGAATAGCAAGATTTACTTATGGACTGGATACGGGGTAAAAAAAGAGAAGTCATACAGCAATGAGAGAAATGGGCAAGTCTGCCGAACAGAGGGGTGATGGGGGATTTTGTGTCAGACACATTCAGTTTGAGAAATCTACTAGATATCCCAGTGGAGATGTCAAATGGTCAATTGTGTGGAGACATTTGGAATTCAGAGGAGAGGTCTGGGCTGGAGTTGTAAATACTGGAGTCATGGGAAGATAATTGGTATTGAAGCCCATTAGACCTGGTTCAACAGGGGAATGCGTTTGGGTAGAAAGAAGAAGAAAAAGTGCTGCTCTTAACATGCCCCCTTTACCAGCTCCCCAAATCCCTTGCCTTGAGGGACCTGTTTTGTATGTCTCATGATTTGTTAGTCTGCATCTTAAAATATTGTTCCCAAGAAAAAAAAAGGACCTTAGTGGAAAACCTGATGAAATATAAAATAAGGTCTGTAGTTAGTGAATTGTATTGTACTGCTGTTAAATTTTTAGTTTTGTAATTGTTCTGAGTTGCATAGGAAATTATCATTAGGAGAAGGTGGGGGAGGGTGGCTAGGAAATCTCTGTACTACTTTTGCAACTTTTCTGTTATTTTAAAATTGAAGGAAAATCAAAATGTACAGAATTGAGGTCCCCAGATATGGACACACTCCTTTGCAATCTTAGCCCTGCAGAAGGAAAAGGGGTCTCCCCAATCTTGGTCTGAATGCCAGACTTTATTCAGAAAACCTGTACTTGTTTTACTGTCTTGAACATTTTTCTTAGCACACACTGTGATTATGTCAACTAAGGCCCGAGGCATTTTCTGATAATCTCTTCTTAATCTAGCTGTACTTTTAATTCTTATTTAATTTTATATGAAGTTTTATATATTCCTAATAAATGCACCCAACAAGATAATAGAATGATGGTATTGACCTATGATAAGATTTAACTAACCATGAAAAGAAACCATTTAAATAAACATAGTGATTTTTTAAGAATTATATTTGAATTTTTTGAAAATGGATTTACTTTTTTTGACAACTCTAAAGTTAGACTGTCCATTTAACCCTAATAATCTTGTTTGCATCTTATACAGATATGAAGCAGGTGTTAGCTTGCCTTCTACTCTCATGTCTTCTGCCAGTTAGAGTAATGTGTTCTCTGTGCCACTATTCAAGGTACAATGGAATCTGTGAACTGCTAGATTGCTGGACAAAATCAAGGGCAGCCCTTGGCACTCATCTGGAATCTGCCCTTTTGGTTAACATCTATTAACTCCCGTTGGATTCATCCAGCAGTGCATTTACCTACCAGAACTATCCCATGGCCCATATTTATTCATTTTGTTATCAAATATTTAATGAACATCTCTATTAAATTCCTGGAAGGAAATGAAACAGTATCTGGAATGTTACAGTCCTTCATCTACAGTGCAGGATCATATCAGATGATGAAACCATCTGGTCTGATTAATTCATAATGAACTTATGCTGGCTCCTAGCGATCAATGAGTTCTGTTATGATGTAACCACAAATCATCTATTTAATAATCCTCTTTCGCAATCCAAATAGTGTAAGGTTATTCATCACATTATGCAAATATCAGAATGTCTAGCCTACCCTTTCTGTTTTTGTTTTTTAAGGTAGGAAATCTTGTAGAGAAAACATAAGGGGAAGCCTTGACGATATGCAAACTCTGGGTCATTCCTTTTCTGGGAAGATGAAACAGGCTCTCTAAGAATCAAGTAGCAAACATTATTGCCTTTGTTTTGGATTTTATGGGCAGTAGCTGTTTCTGATGGTGTAGTTAAACTCCACAGGAGGCAGTTTAAATGGCAAAATTAAATGTAATTTATTAAAGATGTCTATCAAGTATTTTCTTAAACAGTTGATAATTTGCACATTTCTTTGCTAAATTGTGCTCCTTCATTAGCAAAGACAAGAGCTCGCTACTAACTGCTAATGAATTATGACACGTCGATTATTTATGGAGCTTATACATTTAGGTGACATTCTGAAGGTCACCCTATGGTTTAAAATCCCAAATGATCTCGCTGAATTAGCTCCAGCGTCACCAACCCTGACATTTGCCAGCCCATGGTCAGTGCCCTGAATCCTAGTGATACCCCAGCCTCGGCAGAGAAGGCCGTGGCCCTAAGGCCCTTACTGATGCTTCTGTGGGTTGTCGGTTGTACTTCCCAGCCCAGAGCACACCTTGGGGTGATGGTGTCCTGTTCCCAGCTCATCTTCCCCGCGATGGCCTCTTCCTGGTCATCCTGCAGGCCACTTCCAGCCCGTCGTTTCCGAAACTCACATTGCTCATGCATCTGCGGCTATTTACCAAGATTTTCATGGAATGAATGCAAATCGGAGGAACTCTGGGTAATAGTCATAGAGGGAATATAAGACCTTCTGGGAAAAAAATAACAACACAAACAGTTTTATGTGGTATCCACATATCGTCTCATTTATTTCTCACAGCAACCCTACGCAGGCAGTGAGAAGGATGCTGAGGACAGAGGTGCTAAACAGAGGGCCCCAGAGCCTCGGAACACTTTAGGGCTGAACCTGGGATGCCCGCTCTGCACATGTGGTCCCAAGCCCTCCCCCGCCCTCTGCCTGAGCTGCCACTCTGCTTAATGCCAGGCATAGCCGAGCCGTGGCGCCGGCTACCTCAGAGTCAGAGATCCGGTTGAACCATAGGATATTGCCAATATTCGAGAGCTTTACATGAGAAAAGAAATGGTCAGTTTGGTTTTGAATAAAGTAAAGCAGAGACAAAGCCTAGAAAATGTCTCCAGCTAGAGGACACTAAGGAGACAGGCTGACCAGAGCATGAAGTGTCCTGGCTTGTATCTTGAAGAGCAAAAACGCTTTTAGCAAATCTACTTTAGACATCCAAATAAAGTCCGTGTTTTGTTAATAGCCTGGCACAGATTCCTTGGTTTTGATAAATGTATGATGTGCAGATGTCATTAGGGCAAGCAGGTTGAGGGTATTTGAGAACTCACTGTGGTCCATTTCCAACTTTTCTGTAAACCTAGGAATATTCCAAAATAAAATTTTACTTTCAAAATTTAAAAAATGCAATGCGGTTCAAACCCGGTAATATATTTATAGGTCTCTAGTGTTTGCAAAATTCTCTCACTTAATCCCAGAAACACAAGTCCTCCCTCCCTTCCTTCCTGAGAACTCTGCTCCAGCACCTGCCATGCTGGATATATGTTTTCACAGTTTACTTTCTCTACCATTATTGTGATTTTTTCAGGGCAGAGACTGTGTCTCCCTTATATTCCACACACAGTGTCAGACACAGAGACAATTAGAGATTGCTTTTCAACAAATGTGCACATGATTCGTCCTTGTGGCTGGCGTTGATAATACATGACCATAATTTTAAGATGTACTCCTTATTGTCTATCTGGATAAATTTCTTCTTGCTGTGTTGTCTCCCCAGGGAAAAGAGAAATAAAGTAGACTTATGATTCTAGCAATGGAAGAACTTGTTAACACTGATATAAAGTCAGTGGCCACCAGAGGTTCTGAGGGGAGGGAGAGGAAAGAATAGGTGTAACATGGGGTGTTTTTGGGACCTTGGAATTGTCCTTCATGACATTGCAATGACAGATACAGCATTATACATTTTGTCAAAACCTATAAAATTTTGCAGTGCACAGTGTAAACTATAAGGTAATCTATAGTCCACGGTTAGTAGCAAGGCTTCAATATGTGCTCATCAATTGTAACAAATGTACCACACTAATGAAGGATGTTGTGAATATGGGAAAGTGTGGGAGGGGGAGGAATGGGGTATATGGGAATCCCCTATATTTTTGATGTAATATTTATGTAATCTAAAGCTTCTTTAAAATTAAAAATATATATATTAAAAAAAGCATTATAATTAGAGCAAGAAGCTAGGATGGGAAGAAGCTGCTGTCTTTCATAAATGAGAGAGCAGTAGTGACAAGTGATGTTTTGCCATGGTGAGGATGTGGAGAAACTGAGCACAGATCCATCCTGGCTGAATTCCAGAAGCACTCTGGGGTCAGCAGAGAACTTCAGGAAAGCTGGGCAGGTAGGTGTGTTCCTGGGGGCTGTTGGGAGAACTGGGACCTTGGCCTCAGGTCCTGCCTCCACCAGCGGAGCTATGGAAAGGAAAGAACCCTTGGGCTTTTAAGGAAGGAAGAGGCCAATGTGTGTTACTAGAACTTTCCTTTGCCTATTAAGAAGTCTGGGCTAGGCAGAGGACGGTGTTTAAACTGTGGTGGGACATAAACATACCTCCAAAGTTAAAAGGGGCCACTGCTATGCTGGTTTCATTTTAGCACATGTCTTATTTCACTTAGTTTTAGCTCAAGTTATTTCTACCTCAATTCATAAGGAAAATCTTAGAAGCAATAAAAGGGCTTCAACATTTAAAAATCTCAAACAGCATTCAGTGCTCACTGCCTCTGTGAGTCACCACTTACGCTTTGAGCATGTAAGCGGTGCCTACAAAAAAAGGGGGGGGGGCTTTAAAACACGCTCCCCAGGCTCACACAAGCCTGCAGCCACAAGTGTCTCCTTCAGAGAAGCCTTCAGGAGGAGGTGGCATCAACCTTCCCACAACATTGCAGGTTTTTAGAAAATTGGGCAACTCCTCTTTAGGGATTTCTTCTGATTCAGGTTAATGAGCCATACTAGAAAAATAGGCTGTTTGTAACAGTATTTGTCCCTCATTTGTGGCCCTGCTTAATCAGAATTACTTTTGGCTATTTCTAAAACTGGAAATTTCCCTGGAAAGGTTTCTTCTGTGGTGAACTGTTGTGAGCTGCTGTGGTTAGGGGCGTGAGCTCCTGAAGGGCCAAACCCAGGACCTCCTGGCGCTAGCTGAGTGGCTGTGCCGCGCAGGCCTCAAGCTGGCGCCAGACGGCGCGGAGCTCTCTGGAAAGCAGCAGCTGCTCGAGGGCCCATCTGGTCAGCAGCCCAGCTTTCTTTTCACAAAAGGCAAACTAGGGGCAGTGCCTCAGTCAGGTGCCCGCTCAGGGCCAGTGGCTGCAGCTAGAGGCCTGCTTTCCTGTCCTCAGTGCCTCACTCCCAGTGCCGTGCCCCCTGGCCTCCTCCTGAGCCAGCTTCCCTGCGTTTGAGCTTCCACACCTTCCTGGACATTCCATGTAAATGCGAGGCCTTCTTCAGGGGCCCCTCCAGGAATGCGCACAGCTTCTCAGTAATGTGGTGTTGGATGTGGCTCAGAATCGGGTTACATGGTCAAGGCCATGCCTGGCTGAGAAGTCACTGAGACTTGAGTCAGCCCAGGAGTCCCGCAGTTCTGAGGCTGACCTCTGGGCTGATTTGAAAGGCCCTGAGATGGGTGAGCGTGTGGCGGCCTGTTCCCTGGATCCCATTTGAGAGAAAGTAGCCCTCTCTGTGTTAAGCCTCAGCTCCCCGCAGCCAGCCTCTGGCTTCCGTGTATCGGCTTGCTCTGTTAGTATAATCTGACAGGCTCAGGGCAGCCTAGAGCCAAGAAGATCCCAAAGCGTCGTCAATCCCAGAAGGGGAGACGGACACCTGAGAGGTAAATCCAGCATTTAGGCTGAGTCAAGACGGGATGCCAGGGGTTTGGTTCTGACCTTTTCGGAGTCTTTGCTGGCTTAGGGCCCTCGGAGTGCTGGCCCATGGAGCGGCCCAGCCCCCAGGAGGGCGGGGTCCTGTTATTCCGCTCTCCTGGAAATAACGTTCATGGATTGCCCACAACTCCAACACCTAGGACACTGTTAATTTCCTGAAGTCAAAAGCATGTTTTGTCACCAGGCATATTTCCCAGGCAACAATTATAATTTCCTTTAAGTCAACTTTCATACAAGCAGATGCATATTTTTTATACCTTATCACTCAGTAACCTCAACAAATTGGATATTTTACATCCAGAAATAAAATAATAAAGACTAGATCATCTTAAAATGGTTTTAAAGGGGTCATGGCATTGGCTAGATTTTGCTTCATACACTTAGACTTACATTGACCACGAGAAGAGATCCCCAAAATGAGGGAAGGATGATGTGTTGCAAAGCCAGTTTTAAAATTAAAGGCAACTGAGATATTAATTCTTAAACAGCCCTCTGGATTTCTGAATAGCTAAAAAGCATTATTTAGATCTTAAATATCTTTTTTTTAGACTTTACAGGAATAGGAAATGCTCTGTATCAACATTTAATTTAGAAACTATGAATGCTTTCAGATGTGCCATTTTAAATGTTTTTTTACACGGGTTGAGGGTTATTTCAGTGACGTTTACTTTTTTGGCATAATTAGAGACTGAGGATCTCATATAAGTGCATTTTCAAATAACGAAATCTTGCCCATATTTTCTAATTCACAAGTTTTCTGTAGTAAATTTTCCTAAAATGTAATTATACGGCCATTTGTCTTTGTCATCAAAAGTGCTTAATATGCCTATAACTGCTCTTAATGACTCATGGCCTGATGCCCAAATGGATCTTGGTGTCTGACAACGTTAGGTTTGGGAAGAATTCCAGTTCCCTGAGTCCACACGCCATCCCCAGCCCCTTCCCCGATTTATAGAAGGAAGAGCTGAGGGCCTGAGACTTCCTGTGACCAAGGTCATTCACACAGCTGCTTAGTGGTGAGATTGAATTTCCTGATACCCCCCACCCCCACCCCAATGCTCTGGTAGCTCTGCAGTCCTTTTCCCCTTCCAGAAACTCTGCAGCCTGGGGGCTTGCTTGCCGGGCCGCAGCCCTCGGCCAGTGCCATCCTTCCCTCTGGCTTCACCATGAGCCCCAGCCCACTCCCATTTTAGGGTCCAGCCTCATGGACCTGCTGAGCCAGTGCCGTGCTCCCACACACCCCCAGCTCCTGTTGGTGGTATTGGGGGCATCCACCAGGCTCTGTCTTTCGTAACATGGAGAGAAGGGTAACTTCCTCTAGGGAATGTTCCAGCTCCTCCTGGGAGAAATGCCCTTTCCCTATGTTGAAGCCTCAGCGTTCTCCGAGTTTCCTTTCCCAGGACCAGGCTGCGTTTCTGGAAGGTGAGCATGTCTGCCTCGCTCCTGCTCTCGGCTCTAGCCCTGGCCCAGCTCCCCTTGGCCTCCCAAGCTCTGTCGCCAGCAGCTCTCCAGAGGGAGAGGCTGACTGATGGGAAGAGAGCCTGCGCCAGCCCACGTCCGCCCTCAGGCCCTCTCAGATGGGCTTCTCTAGCGTTCTGAATCAGTTCTTGTCAGATTCCTTCTATTGGATTCGATGTTTGCCAAGTTCTTCATTTCTTGAAGGATCAGTGAGGTCAGGGTGGGTACGTGTCTAAGCGTGGGGTGGTGGGCAGCCGCGTTTGGCCCCTCTCTCAGTCACAGGGCACCCCTTCCCTCCACCTGGCAGGGCCCGTGTGAGGTAACCCCTCGGGTCTGCTGCGGGAGTTTGGAGGAGCTATTGGGATGGCAGTTCTGCGCAGATCGAGGTGGCATAGCCCCCTCTTCATAGCCCCCTCCTCAAGCACCCCGAGTAATGACTTTCGCCTGTGCGTGCTGCGTGTTACTATTATTTTCTGGTCACCTGGAAGCCAGGCTGCCTGTGTTCGGATTTCAGCTTCGTTCCTTGACCATTGGCCCCTCTGTTGTCTATTCCTCTTCTGTAACCACGGGGTGGGAAAAATTAGAAGGCGCTGGTGAGTGCAAAGTGCTGAGAAGGGGGCTAGCGGCCCCCACAGAGGCGGAGGCGTGCTCGCTCTCACTGCTGTGATGAGGGCTGTCATTTGCTGGCTCTCGCCTTTCCTTGGGACTCCCCCCTGTACTCTCTGGTATGTAAAACCAGATCTGCCCAGTTGTCTACAGTGAGCACAAGAGCAGGTGATGGCAGCTTAGTAAGGACGTGTTGGAGAAACAAAGATCACACCTGACTTGGTGCACCTGTATTTTTAGACTGGCTTGGCCCCCAGGAGCCTTCTTTCTCTCCTTCTGATTCATGCCTCTGTTAAGAATAGTTGAGGTTTCCACAAAAGTGATTTGGTTGATTGGTGTTAAATAAGGAATCCGAGTTGAGAAAAGAAGAACAGCTTTATTTAGAACAGGTTTTGGGCTGAAAAGGACTGTGGACCATTTTTTTTTAATAGCATGAGAAATTCATCCCCAGGTTTGAAATGGAACTATTTAAACATTTATTTTAGCCCAGGCGAGAAAAGGAGAGAGCCATCCTCTTCCCAAAATTGAAGATTTATCTTTAGGATGCAAAAAGGTGAGAGACAGTATGGCCTTGTTTTCCCTGAATTCTCTCTCTTGTGCTCAGTCTCTTTTTTTTTTTTCCTTCTGTCTTTTTGAGGGAGGTCTTGTGTATTTTTAATGTTGAAAATAGAAAAAGATTTTTTTCCCCAGTAGACATGGTAAGCTAAAAAAAAAAAAAAAAAAAAAACAGAAGGAGCAGTGCAGCCTGTGCAAATGTGTTAGAGAAACAGAGCGGTAACTCTGAACGCATGTCTTCTCCAGCTGTGAGTGCCCTGGCTAGGAATGAGCCCTATGTGCTGGTCAGGAAATCCACCCCTGCTGTTCTTCCCTGAAATACAAGGAGAATGGAGTAAAGAAATAGGACATCACTTCTCCCTAAAATAAATGATGAGTTTTAATGTAAATGAAAGTATTATTTTAAAGAAAGGTGGATTCTGATGGTTCCGTTGGAAAATTCAGGAAGCGATCTCTCTGCCTAAAATTAATTGGTCTGTTCAAGAAGCGGTGATATATATGGCACAGCTCCTCCACAGAAACTCCAAGTCATTCCCTCTCCCAGAGTGACCCAGTAAAAATGCTAAATATACGCCCAGGTCCTCTCCCAACTGCATAGCGGACAATGGCAGGGAATGACTCAGCCTGAGAACGACAGGAGACCCACAAAAAATGGTTTCTTTTTTTGGAATTAGCCTAAATTTCTGATTTTCTTTAAAAGTTTTAAGCTTCTTAAAGTCAATAATAATATCTGATGTATGTTTTATAAAATAAATATTTTTTTAAAAATAAGTTGAGAGTATCACATGATTCATTTATGAGCTTCTCCACCCAGTGTCTGTGTCTTGCTCTGAACCAGATGGCTCAGAGCCCCCCTCCTTCTGTTTTTCTCTTCACTCAGAGAATTACATAAGCTAAGTTAGATACCAGATTTGCTTTTATACATTTATATTTAAAGAAGGTTTAAGAAGATATTTCAATGAACTAATTATAAATAAAACCTTAAGTGGTCAAAATTGAATTAACCCTTCGGAGGGATGCAAAACAAGACAAGAAGTCCGGTTTTTCCTACGCCAGTGGTAAGGCTTCCTTGATATGGGCTGATATTGAGACGCTGGTGAGGACCATGGGGCCACGTGCCAGGAGCCATGGATTCAACGCCTCTGCCCACGTGGTGGCTCATGACAGCAGGAGCCTCCTTTCTCTTTCCTCTTTCATGTTGTCTTTATTCTTCCCCCACTGCCCACCACTCACACAGCTGCCAGTGTCACCCATCTTCCTGTGATGCGGGGTGAATCAAATCTCTTCAAAATCACCTACAGGGTCCCCCTGCCATGGAGGAATATTTGTCTCCATCATCCCAATCCCTCTGCAGATAGTCCCAACCAGTAAACGGTGGGTGCCCCCTGCTCTGAGGCCCCCACTGGTGTCTGCTGCCACCATGCTGTAGTTTGGCTTCCTCTCACGCTTCACGTGCTCCTGGTGACACACAGTCATCTCACATCTGCGTCCAGTTCCACCCACCTCAAGACACGTTCAAGGGGGTGTGTATGATGGGGCGGGGACACGAGCTTGCGTTAGAACGAGGAGCACGTAGTTCATCTGCCGCAGGATCTGCCGAGGGCAGAAAGCGAGTGACCTGCTCAGTGCCTTCGTTTTCTCAATTCTAGACCTGAGCAAAATAATTCCTGTCTTTTCAGGAGAAGACTCAGGAGGTACTACCAGCATACCTCGTTTTATTGCACTTCACTTTATTGCCCCTCACAGGTATTGTGGTTTTTATTTTTTTCATCGGAGGCTTGCGGCAACCCTGAGTTGAACAAGTCTTTCAGTGCCATTTTTCCAAGAGTATGTCTCATGTCACGTCTTGGAGTCACATTTTAATTGAAGTATGTATGTTTCTTTTGGAATTGATGCTATTGCACAAATAATAGACTACAGTATAGTGTAAGCATAACTAAGAAATGCGTCTGCCTTGCTTTACTGTGACGCGTACTTTATTGTGGCGTTCTAGAACTGGGCCTGCAGGATCTCCGAGGTATGACTGTGTTTGTGAAGATTTTCCCACAACAGGCAGCAATGACAGTGGTCAGTTCTTTCCTTCTCAACACACACAAGCCTTTCTCATCCAAATATCATCTGATACTGTCAGAGAACTGTGTTTTTCTATTGTATAGATTTTGTGTTAAAATTTACAGTCTTTGGGGAAATTAGGGGCATTGTGTTGATTTCATTGTTGATTTCATTCCACTATCCCATAAAGTGCCTGGAGTAGAAATGCATGACTCACTTCTCCTGTGATGCCCTTTGTAATAAGTATTTCGTAAATATTTATTGAATGAGATTGCATTGTAGAGGTGGTGTGGATGGAGGATTGGCTCTTAGACTCTAAACAAACATAACCTGGATTTTAATTCCATCACCATCACTTACTAGCGGTGTGGCCTTGAGTTACTGAACCTTCCTATGCCTCAGTTTCCTCATTTGTAGGGTGAGGTTAGTCCTAGCATCACCTCTTGAGCTCTGTTAAATGATTTAACAGGTGTAACATGCTTAGACCAGGCCTGGCATAGAACAAGTGCTCTGTTATCACTACTTTTTAAATAATAGCTGGTTATTATTGTAAAATCGTGGCCCCAAGAGCCTTCCACAGGGTAGGCATTGATTTTCTTCAGAGCTCTCAGAAATAACTATCTTTTGTGCCAATTAAGTTGAGTTTTCCTGCGCCTAGCATTTGGAGTTTCTTCTGGAATGGTGTTTGCTTGCTTTTGCTTGGGGCACAGAAGCGTGGGCTATAGCACGACTCCAGGACCAATTTGCAAGTGTGTTTTCACTCATTAGTTTCCCTTCACAGATGCTTGGTCAAACTCGGCCTTCGTGTAGAAGTGATACAGCTTCTCTCCTTTATATTACTTTTTTTTAATATTACATTTTCCTTAGTAATGAGGTTTGAGCCCTTACCTTTCTCTCCCCATCCTCAGTTTCCCTTGTGACATTGAACAAGGGCAATTCCAGCCAATGGCTTACTGAACAGCTAATTATATGAGTGTTATTCCTGGACACGTCTGACCTGAATACATCTTGTCTTTCTGATCCAGGTTTACCAGCCTGGAAGAGATAAGAGGAAACCCAACGGTCTCCAGTATACAGCAGTGTTACACCAAAAGAGAGCAAGCCAAGCTGTAGGCACAGTGCTTGATGTGGGTCATAATTTAAGCCTGGCATGTTGTAATCCTCACTGTCTATAACTTCTTAACAACTCTTTCAAGAAGTATCTACGATACAAACTCGTGTTTCTGACTCCACAGCCTAAGCTCCTTGTCTGTCACCGCTGCAATTATGTCTCTCTCTCTTCTTCTCCTTCTTCTTCTCTCCCTCTCTCCCTCTCTCCCTCTCTCCCTCTCTCCCTCTCTCCCTCTCTCCCTCTCTCCCTCTCTCCCTCT
>JAKSZT010054382.1:880425-994541 GCA_026826555.1 Tolypeutes matacus
CTCTCTCTCTCTCTCTCTCTCTCTCTCTCTCTCTCTCTCTCTCTCTCATATCTCTACCCCAGATTGGCTCTGTCTACTAGCTCATTGTTCTTCTGAATATTTTAAGCCCTAAGCCAAAGATTACTGTGGGGGTAAAAAAAAAAACACCACTCCAAGGACTCTCTTGAAGCCAAAGTGGAGAACTGTGAAATGGAATCACATGAAGCCATGTTCAAATTTGACACCAAAATCATTTTACTTGGTTGTCAGTGAGCTTCACTCTCCTCTCACGTGAGCTCATTTTAGGATTGAACACATAACTCACCGAGCGTCTAGCATAGTACCAGCTTCATGTAAACATGACTCAATAAATACAAGGCATATCATTAGAAGTATTTTGGGATAATTCCAATACTTGGAATGCCACCACTCTAAAGATCAGCATTTTGTTTCTTTTACCTCCAAAAAGAGAATGCCTTGCTCAGCCACTTCTCTTTTGCCCAGTCCCTTTACCGCTCCTACTGCAGATACCAAGTGCAGCCTTGAGTTTCATGCACTTAAGGTGAGGTGTTGAAAGCAAAGCTGATGCTCAGCGTGTTTTACTTTACTTAAGAATACTTGCCCACTGGTTGTAAGCCAGATTTAGCTCTTTCAACCTCAGACTGATTGCTCTGTCCTCCTTCTAGTTATTGATGTTGGCTCTCAAGTGGGAGAGCCAGAAACTAGAATTTCAGAACTCAATTCATCCAACACTCTGCTTTTTTCTTTTAGTCCCATGAGTTTCTGAGGCAAATCTAAGTCTACTAAAGGTAGGTGTTAGGATTCTAGATTACTAGTTAACTTCGTCTGGACATTGAAATCATCTGGGAAGCTTTAAGAAGACAGATTTCTGAGTCTCATTCCATAGATCCTGATCTAATTGGTTTGGGGTTTGTCTGAGTGCCTGTTTTAGTTTGTATGCTGCTGGAAGCAATATGCCAGAAAAGGGTTGGCTTTTCCAATGGGGATTTATTAGCTTAAAAGCTTACGGTTCCAAGGCCATGAACAAGGTGTCAGGACACGCTCTCTCCCCTAAGAGTGGCTGTGGCCATCTTGGACTCCTCTGTCAAATGGGAAGGCACGTGGCGGCGTCTCCCTTCTCCTGGTCTCATCACTTTCAGCTTCCTGGTTTCCATGGCTGCTTCTCTAAGCTTTCATGGCTTTCTCTCTGCATTTCCATGTTTCTCTCTGTATTCATCCTGTTTACAAAGGACTCCAGTCAGAGGATTATGACTCACTCTGGGCCACACCTTACTGAAGTGATCTAATCAAAAGATTCACGCCCACAGGAATGGATTAGCTCTGAGGACATGATTTTCTGGGATCTGTCCAACATCAAACTCCCACTGCACCTGAATTTCTACAAGCTAGAAAGCAGCAATCAACATTAGTTTCCTCTTCTTTTGATCTCCAGGATCACTTGCTTTCTCAGGGGGATGGAGTTCCTTTTGATATCTGATATTCAGGACTGCCCACTTATTCTCAGCCCTTCAGTTTTACACATTAATTAGATGTCAGGAGAAGAGCAGACCCTTTCCTTGCTCCTCAGTGGAACTATTGATAAACTGTTTCCATCTTTCATCCCTCTTGAGAATCATCAGCTCTTTCGTTTTTTACAGACAAAGCAGTTGGCGTCTCCTCTGATAGCTTCACATACTGTCAAAAGGCTGGACAGGGCAGTACTGATGTGAGTTGACTTTTGAGTTGATGAGGCCTAGATTTGGAATTTAGCACCTTTGGCAAGTGAATAACTGTTTGAGCCTCTACATCTGCATCAACAAAGGCAGGTTAACAGCTGCTTCATATGGTTGTTGTTACAGTTAAGTTAGATTAGATCTATTTTGTGGAAATTCACATGTGATCCTTGCCTGGCACATATGAAGACCCCAAAGAATGTATATTTCCAGCCCTAATGAGTATGGATTGAGATACTTAAAAATTTTGGATGCCAAATAAGTGTTTTCTGAGAAGAAAATAAAGATATGGCATAATCTGTTGCTTCTTTCAGTATCAGACTGTTTACTTGACACAGCAAAACATCGTATCATTCAATAATGGCCCTGTTTTCAGCTGCTCAATAGACCAATCATCATCCCCACTTGACAAGCACATTTTATTCAGAAATGACCTAAAATGCAATGTTTTTCTTGTCATGCTGACTTCTTCATATTCTCAGTATCATTACCCTTTTATTCAGTCTCACCCTTTTGCTGTCAAATTGCCTTATTTTATTTATTTAATAATCTGACAAAGATGAAAGAAACATTACCATGATCCTGTGAGACAATTGAAATGTCCTTTACTGTCATCATTTTCATTTTGGTGACAGAAGCATAGATTGAAGCAATGTCTGCATGTTTTCCTGTGCCTGTGTATGTACGTGTATCTGTACCATCCTCCAAAATAATTTCCTGAGGCAGACGTTCTGTATAGCTCTGAGATTAAGTGGCTTTCAACAGACTTTGCTCAGGGAACTATTTTTTTGCTTATTAGAGAAGTTGTGGGTTTCCAGAGCATTAGATACAGGATTCCCATACACCACCCCAGCACGGCAACTTGCCTTGCTGTGTAACGTCCATTACAATTGGTGATGGTGTGTATTTGAAAGTGTACCATCAACTAAAGCCAAAGGCTTAGCTTAGGGTTCACTGTTTGCATAGTCTAGTTCCACAGATTTTTTTAACCTTTATTTTGCTACCATATATAAAATCTAACATGTCCGCCTTTTAATTATATTCAGACACATAGTTCAGTGCTGTTATCTTACAGCTGTGTTCACAACGTCATGCTTCCATCACCACCATCTGCGACCAAAACATTCCCATCTTTCCAAATAGGAGCTCTGCACACTTTAAGCCTTAACTTCCCATCCCCTATCCCCACCCCAGCCCCTGCTAACCTACATACTAGATTCTGACTATGAGTTTGCTTATTCTAATTCTTTCAAAACAGTGAGATCATACAATGTTTCTAAGGACACGATTTTAAATCAAACAATCTACAAAGTTGAAATAAAATCTACCCTGAATTTTTAAAAACTTCTTGGTGCAATCCCTCTTTATACAGTGCCGATTTAAAGTGGCTCTAATTTAGCTGACACAAGTCATAATTTTCTGTAGGACATTACTTATATTCTGCCAGGGCCCTTTAAGAAATGATGACTACTCCATCTCTCCTACTCCATCTCTCCTTTGTAAGGGTGTAGCTTAAAGGAGCCGTCAGACAGGTGCTCCCTCAGACAGGGCTCCCTGCCCTGGCCACTGAAAACTCTTCCAGCAATACCCAGCCCCGCCCACTGCCTTTTCCCTTCAGCCTTTTCTAATAAAGGAAGTGTGCTTTCCCCCTCCTTATGCTTTTTTTATTCTTGTTATTCCACCAAGTTCTGAATCCTTTTTATTCCTAACTCCCCAGAAACATAGTAGCCACTCTCACCTGAGTCTTTTATCCCTCCCTCTCAACTGGACAGGTCTAACCAGTAAAAACAACAAGCAGCAGAGCCTTCCTAGACCCCTTCTCCTCCAGCTGCCATTCTTCTTTCTGGCCTTCTCCATCCAGACTTTTCAGGGAATTGTCTGTAATGTGTTTTACCACTTCCAAAGCATGTGTTTTGCAACAAATTCCAATCTGGACTCTGACCCTACCTGTCAACACAATGGCCCCTTCTGAAGTCAACAACGCATTCTAGACTTTTATTTAAGTTCCACATTTTTTTTTTCACGCACTATCTTGAGTCCAGAAATCATTTAAACAAGTGATGATCAAAATGGGCTAATGCCTGTTATCCTTCCCCATCCATCCCTTCTGTTATACAATATTTTAACTGTTTATTTTGAAATAACTTTAGATTGACAGAAGATTTGCAAGGTCATTACAGAGACTTCCTGTGTCCTTTTCCCCAGTGACACAGCTGGGTAACCCACCCCAGCTTTGCACTTCCTCTCTCCCACCCCCTCAGGGCTTGGAGGCTGGACCTCAGAGATAAAGGACAGGCTCTCTGTCCTCTTCCTCATGAGTGCCTTGTCCTCAAATCATAGAATAATCAGTTCCAGTGCTGGGAATTTACAAATGGGGAAATCAAAGCCCGCCAATGGAAAGTGTCCTTGGCCAAGGTCACAGAGTTAGTTAATGTCAGAGCTAGACTTGCGTCAGTCTCCTCCCTGGTCAGTGGCCTTCATCTGTGGAAGACAGAGCATGAGCTGGGATATATCCCATCTCCAGACAGTCGACCTTATTAATAATGCACACTCCTCTAAGGATCTGAGCATGATAGCATTGCGTTTACTTCCTTTATTGATCATTATTATTTCAGTGCTATTTCATTTTTTTCTAAGGACTTTATCATAAGTGGCTATGCATGTTTTAGAGCTTTCACCTTAAAAAACGTGTTTTTAAAAACTCAATTTTTAGCCTGAATAGGGAGGAAATACTTTTCAGTAATTGTTAGAAAATGGCATATGCATTCTTTTTACTAAAACTTTCAAATTCTATGTTACTTCCCAGTCTGTGCTTCCTGTAATCCCCAGAAAACCATTTTCTGGGTTAGATGATGATAAGAAAACCTGTTGCTTTTGTTGTGCAATGAATGAAAGATTTAGATCTTCAATTCTGCATTGAGCAAATTTATGGAAAACATGATATATCCTTTACCTTGTCATTTCTGATGCCCATCATTCTAAGCAACTTTGAGTCATGGGTTGTTCATTAAAAATGCCTTCTATGCCTCCAACTCAAAATATACTCAGAACTCAAACCAGAAACCTTTTTAAGAGCTTATTTAAATTTCCAATTTCCTCACCACACTCCTACAAGGCATCTTAACAAACAGATGAGCCTTCCCAACTTGAGTGTACAATCAGGGCCCAGAATATTTCAACCAATGGCTACCACGCTGATGATGAAAGCATGCCAGCCATATGATGTCATCTTAATTTGCTTAATTTGAGGTGTCCATGCTCCAAAATTTGCATAATGTTCTCAATGCACAATATTCCTGTAGAGCCTAAGCACTGCATTCTCAGATGCTACAATCTTCTGCAGTCTCCAGAGATATTTCGAAGGGTTTATTGTCTGCTTGATTAGGTAAACTTAGCCTTAGAACTCCCTCTGTCCTGGTTCCCCATCTCATCTATTTATTTTCAATTTCAGTTCCCAGTAAGATCATTATGTCCTTAAGTAAAGACGAGCAGGAGAAAAGGGGTAGCATATCGGCTGCTCCAGTTCAGGATTGGGCTTCTTTAGCAACTCGTGGCCCACGTCCGTGTTGTGAGGAGATTGTATGTGACACTTGAATTCACGCTAAGCACCTAGTGTCAGAGTTGAAACCAAATACGTGAAATGTAATCTACCTCTGTTTGGTATCATTTTAACTGATCTTAAGTGTAAATGCAACTTTTAACTCCAGCTAGCACATTTCCTATATTTGAGCAAATATCACAAAGGATAAACAGGCTTGTGCAGGCATTGGTGAAGTTCAACAATTGCTTTTGTGGCAGAAATAACTGTTTGGTGGCCTGTCTAATCAATTATTTAGAGACATTAGTAAACAGTTCAGATTATTGCTCCATAGAACTGATTGATCCAAGAAAACGGCCATTAGTAAGATTGAAATACCACAATTCATGTCCTGTCTCAGGATCATTTGGGCCAAAGTAACGTAACAAGGGGCACTGGATCCAAAAGCTTGCCTCCGCACACATTTATTCTGTGGAGCACTGTGGCCACGGGGTCTAGAGATGCGGAGATCAGACTGACCGTGGAGGGAATAAAATCCAGGGGTGAAGTGAAATGCAGTGGAATCTGTTCCACTCATCAATCGAATGCCAGCCTGCTCTTAGCACTTTCGCCGTGTAACTCGCAATGATCCTTGTTCTTAACTTGGTTAAGTACAGTCAGAGCTTCAAATTTAGACTCCTCATGTTTCACATCCCTTAAAAAATGGATAAAGAGGGCAAAACGAAGTCAGCAGCTTCCGTCCTTTGTTCTCAAGGTTCCCTGTAGCTGAGGCTACACGATCTTCTAGATTGCCTTATGAATAGAACTCAGGGATGTTCCTTTACCCACATATACATGTTTTATTCTTATAGACAAAAGAGTATGTTTTCTGTTTGTTCATTTTGTTCTCCTGAGCCCCCTCACAGTCCTAGAATTCTATGTCACTTATTTGAAAACAATTTTTTTCCAGGGGAAGATTGGTTTTTAAATGCAAAATGCCCAGGGGTAAGGTGCATTCAGTATGAAAGAAATAACTATTAGCCCCAATACACATCTACTTCCCAAATTAGCTTATTACCTTGGTCCACGTATGAAGAAATACCCGTCCGTATTAAAGCTAACAGGACTATAGGCTGCCATCTCCCTGGCCGTGGCTCAGGCTTTTCCTAGCATGGTGCTCCAGGTGAAGGGCAGTTTATTTTCGACCTGGTAGAACTGTAAATAAAAACAAACTCTGTATCAGGAAATTACCAGGCAAAGTGGGAATTTATTTCCTGGTGACTCTGGGCATTTTCTGCTTGGGAAGCAAGGGCACTGTTGTAGACACTGCCTCTAATTAGCAAGCTCCTGAAATAAGATTTCTCAGTGAGCAAAAGGGTCATCCCATGCATAACTTTAGTTTTACCAGTACCTTTTTGTTTCTGGTTATTAATTTACATTTTAAGTTTTGCCAAAGTCATTAATTTACTGAACCAACATGGCAAGCGTTGAGCAGTTAAGTTTATAAATGACACCATCATGCTTGAATATATCTGTGCTTATGGCATTATACTGCATGAAAGATTCTAATTTCCTTGTACTTGATGCAGCTGTTGACATTAGAATTCTAGGACTGTGATAGTATTTGTTGCTTTAATTTTACTGAACTGACTAGATACAAGTAGCTTATTAATAAGCTTACTGTTATGTTCTCATTGTCCTGATTGTGAACTATGTTGCTATTATTTTTTTCCTTTTGGAAGCATCAGGCTTTCTTAATATTATGACAGTTACACTACTGTTGAAGTCTTTAAAGAGGGAATAAATATGCTAATAATGTTCTCAAATAACATTCCAGAGGAGACTAACTCTAAGCAAAAGTGAGCAGTGCTGCACAAATCAAGATGTGTACTTTTTTCCCCAGAAGATTTATGTCTATTAGAAAATAGGAAAACCACTGTTATCAAAAAAGAGGCACAAAGCACTTCAAAATTTGCTTCATCCTTACTCTGAAAAGTTCATATTGTAAGGTTATATTTTATATATATGTATATATACTCACTACATATATATATATATATGCTCTTATTTACATATTATATATTTTGCTAAGGCAGTGTGCAGCTATCAGAACGTTATTTTAAATATATTATGTTCACCAAAGTTATGAGTTAATCTCCCAATATTTTCTGTAGTCAGCAAGATTTTAACTACCATTTTTACATTTTAATAAAATTTCTAATTCTTGTCCAAACTGCATATGCTATATTGCTACCAAGTTTTGGAGACTAGTTGAGTATTTTTTGATAAGCTAACAGGAAACTTGTTATTTAGGCTGAGAGATCAACAGTATTTGTGGTAAAGTTAGTAAGAGTTGTGCTTCCTTATGATTTTACTCTTG
The DNA here is from genome assembly GCA_026826555.1 of Tolypeutes matacus. Classification (NCBI taxonomy): domain Eukaryota; kingdom Metazoa; phylum Chordata; class Mammalia; order Cingulata; family Chlamyphoridae; genus Tolypeutes; species Tolypeutes matacus. Next base: position 888,035 of record JAKSZT010054382.1, read on the forward strand.
TTTCTGTTAAGATACAAACTCCTGGCTACCTGTCTCTACCCCTCCTTCATTCAGTGTTTGCTGATTAGCCACTCTTTTCAATCTGTGGCAAAAATCACTTTTTATCGGTTTTGAAGTCATTTTATAGTTTTCTAAGCTACTAGAGGATCCTTTAAGTACCTCCAAAGCAGAAGTCCCATTTGCTAGAAATTGGCTTTTCGATCAGTAATCGTATGCTTGAAGCAAGGCACACTAAGCACTGCTCTTTAAAGTGATGGTTGTTGAAACTTTGACAGATTTTCTTTTACAGTGGTATTTTAGTTATTAATTCATTTTAAAGTACTTAAAAGTTAAGAAGCAATTAAGAATAATTTAAGACCTCTAGTCCCAGCAGAAATGTTAAAAAACGCCAACCTGTCTCTTGGCACCCAGACTTCATGCTTCTGTCACACGGACTCCATTTTGTATTGATGTTGTCTCTATAAGGTTAGTTAATTTTTTTTTTTTAACAAAGACCACTGGGTAGTAGCCTTGCCAGTTTGTTTTCGTTGTGAATAAATGGATGCATATCAAATGTACAATTTGTTTTGCTTCTTTTCTATTGTTGATCACTAGAAACTCCTTTACCCATGAGTATGTGTGTTATGTTTGTATATATCAGGTTATATTTGTATACAAGTACACGAGGAAGTGTGGTAGGCAGGTGTGAGGGGCCGACTGAGGGACACTCTCCCCTTCTGTGAAGAGTGAAAAGGTCTGCCTGAGGCCCAGTGGTCACTGGAGCAGCCCACAGAACATGGAAAAGAATTGCGCTTCCTATAGGCAGGCAACATGGTTTTGTATTGTTGGGTTATATCAGTGCATTATCCATTTGCGTTCATCATTCACACACCTCCTCTCTGTTCTGCCCGTGGCTCAGGGTGCCAACTCCTCCAGTTGTCAGCATGTTTTTGAGATGGCTCATGGCACTCCACACTGTCCATGCACCTGGGCCATCACTCACTCCAGGCTGAAGGAGCTCTTTAGTTTTTCCCACCTGCACATGGGAGGGTGGGCAGGTGGCCAGATGCTCTTGGGGCCCCTGCCAAACAGGAAGGATGCACCTTGCCCTATTGCACCTGTCACTGTGGGTGCGAGTCCTGGGAAAGAAGGCTTTGGGAAATCTTGCACTTGTCCAACACCTTGGCAACCACACATTTTTCCTTGAAGCCCCACAGTGCAAGGTCTTGTTTTATGTTTCAGTGATGGTGACTCAACTCATCAGTCTATTACCAAACTGTGATTCCTGTAAAGTAGCTTCTGAGTGTTGTCCCCCAGGTCTCTTAGAATTAACACAAAATAAAGCAAATACTCATGCATGACTCTATGTTTTTATAAGTCGTATATTTCTGCCAAGTCATCATAAAATGCTCACTTCTTCTAGTCACTTTTATTATAAAATAACTACTGCTGAAGTAGAAAAACAGAACTGGGTTAGTAACTGAGTTTTCCTTGATATTTATCTCACTAGGGTGTGCCGCCATTCAGTGTTTTTGCCCCCTTTGCTGCCACTGCAAGGGTTTCCATACTGAGAAGTCAGCCTTCCTTTACCGCCTCTTCCAAAGCTCAGGTGAGATATCTTGAGTGCCGCTGCTTTCTCAGCATTTGCTCGCCTAATAGAGGTGCTCGTTTTTATCCTGCCTTAAACAAGCAAAGAGCTCACTGTCAGACAGACCAAATAGGAAGGAGTCAGCTGTTACCCATGAGGCCCGGGGATCTGCATCTCACCAGCTTTTCTGGTGGTTCTGATCTAATTGATCCAGGAATCTCTTGCCAAGGACCGCTGGGGATTAATTGACTGCAGGATTAACTTATTATCCCGAAGCCTTGGGTTCCTGGAATGAAGCAGTTGTGAATGCTGACTATGACAGCTGTTGGCCCTTCGGCAGACGGCTGTGCTCATTCTGCGTCCCACCGACATTCCAGGGGAAAACGCTGTCATTGGGTGGGAGGCCCAGCTGGGAGAGCAGCCTGTCGACCCTGCAGTGTCCCGCTTCCCAGGGAGGCAGAAGTGGTCCTGCAGAAGCTGGTGCAGAGGGAGCTGTGGCCCAGACAGGGGGGTGGGGGGCGGACAGGAGCACGGCCTGGTGGTGCTTGCTCCTGGCTGCTGCCTTCCTTTAAAAAATTAAAGAATTAGTTTGCCCTTAATAAAACAATATACAAATATAATGTCAAATGGTACTAAGAACCTTTCACCTTCTATCCTGTCCCCAGAGGCAACCAGTTCCCATTTATTAAGAGGTTTCTTCTGGTCTTTGCGTCCATATTTCTTGATGGCACGTTTCTATGGCTACTTCCCTGTTGATTATCTAATCCCTTTACCTTGCGCCCCTACACGTGTGGCTTTACAGGTTTCTGCAGGGCTGGGGGAGACAGGAGAGACTCACACACGGAAGAATTCCACCTCTCCTGCAGTAGGGGGGCTGCCTGCGGCAGGAGGTGGGCTGAGGTCCCCCCTGAAGGCCGCTGAGACCAGGGGCTGCTGAAGCACAGGATGAGTAGGAGGGCGTGGGGCAGGCTCCAGCTCACGATGGGGTGACGGGGCATAGCTTTGGGACAACTGATGGCCCTGAGTTTTATACTATGTGTGGCTGAAGTGGGTTTTATTTAAGTTACTAGAAAAAAAATGTAAAACAAATCCACCAGAGGGCTGTGCAACAGAAACCAGGTCCCTCATGTAGACCATGAACTCTGTTTATAGGACAATTATAATCATTGTGACAATTGTTACATTGCAACAAATGTGCTGCACTCAGTTAAGTGTTAGTAAGGGCACAGAGGTATTTGGGGACTCTGTATTTTCTGCCTGAGTTCCTACAGCTTCTCAAACAAAAAAAAAAGAATGCAGTCTGATGCCAAATGGCTGCAGAGGGAAAGACCACTGGGCCCAGGCGGCTCCGGGGGATAACAGGGCGAGCAGGGCCGTTCTGGGAGCTCCGTAAGTGACTTGAGTCTGCGTGGGGTGTGCTTTGAAATGGGGTACACAGGTGGGTTACAGGCCAACAGGTGGCCAGAGCCAGCCGCCGTCCTGAGCGTGTGGAGCTGCGGCTCAGCAGTGGCTACAGCTCAGACCTGTAGCCCATTGCACCGGCCGGCGTGTCTACGAAGGCTCTGGCCGGGGCGCCCCGGGCTGCTTGAAGGAAGTGTCTTCTGCTGCACAGTCCTCGGCAGAGGCATCAGCGCTCGGTCCACTGCTTGCCTGCTGTGGTCAGTGCGGCACCTGGACTCAGGTTGTGCTGCCTCGTCTACCCCTGAGCTTCCCTGTTTGTATAAAGGGCTAATTGTAAATACCTTGAGGGTTAAATGTGAAAGGCTACAGGGCCTTAGAAACACTCGAGGTATTCAGTTAGAGGTATTGAGTTAATAGCCGTTGCTTTCAGCTTGTGTAGTTTAACATCCTCTGCCTTCAGGACATTTGACTCTTAGGATTTCTCCTGTGCTCTTACTCGTGTGGGATTTTTATTTAATTATCTTGTCAATTGCGCTGTGGTTGAATTAAGGCATGTAAAATAAGCATCCGTCTGCTTCACTCTGTGCTTCTACCCTGTGCTACGTCTGGCTTCTGCTAAGTATCTCTGAAGCAGCTCTGACGGGCTTGGTCCCTCGGCACAGGGGTTCCCCGCTCCTGCTCTAGCGGCTGGATTCATGACCTCCCCAACATCTGGCCTCTCATCCTCAGCCTCCCCTTGCTCAGCAGTGGCCTGGCTTATATTTGGGGCAATTAGTAGCTATTTTGTGATGATCCTTAGAGGAGAGTAGCCTTATTGGCTAAAGACTAAGAGGAAGGTATATAATAAATTCCAGATAAGCAAGTCGACTCTACATCAGCATTTTGAGGAAAGGAAAGCTAGGAGAGTAATGCTGAGCCCCTCCAAGGAACACACACCATTTTTAGAAAGAATGTGCGAAAGGAGAAAAAACTTTGACTCTGCATTCAATCTGGGTGACTCCTGCTTCCACTCGGGAGCTCTGTGACTTTAGACAAAATAGTCCCTTCTGTTCTCCTCTTTCATCTTGTGCAAACTGGGGCTACATAATGCTCACTAACTGCTTTGTTGCAGGACTCGATTTAGGTAGTAATTGTAAGGTGCCCAAGACAAAGCTGAGACACAGCCCACGTTAGTCTCATTCTCTTTCTGGCTGCCTTTTGAGAATCGAGTTCATTTCTTACATGGACAAGACATTTTCATCTTTCTCACCCACTCAGATTTTTAAAACCACTTCTGCTTATGGGACAGCCACCTGCAGCTCCAGGAGGGAAGCAGCTGTCCGCAGGGTTTGCCTCGGTCTGGCACTCCTGGGCACTGGTGTCGCGGCGTCACCTTGGGGCCGGGGCTGGCTCCGCGTAAGGGGCTATAACGCCCATGGCGTTTTCCCCGAGCTCAGTCCATGAGGAACTGGTAAAGGGATGTGCCACCTCTGCTAGCTCCAAATGGAAAACCCTGCACATTTCCATAAACAAGATTGAAAATACCAAATATTCTACTACTATCTGATTGTTCCACGTTGGTAAATCTCAGCAAGAAGAAAATCAAAGCCTGCATTTTATAGACAGACTTCACTTTTCCCTGAAGCTTGAGGACCTTCAGAATACTCAGCTGTAAAATGGGAATATCACATAAGATGTTTGTGAGAAGCAGGTATATCACGTGGGTGGAAGAACAGTACGCATGAGAGTGAAGCTTTCAGCTTCATTTTTAAAGCCATGGCAACTCCCTTATTAATGTCGTTACTCCTTCATTGCGTGGGGACCTTTTCTTCGGCAGCTAGTTTCCTTTTATCCTGAAAAGAGCTGCTGTTACTTTGGTGTGTGCCGTGAGCCCGTCGCTTTGCTCACACTGCTCTGGACACAGCAGCCAGCTCCAGCCAAAACGGCGTGGCACGTGCGATCCTGTTCAGTGCGGTTAGTGAGCTGGCTGAGGATAAAATGGAAATGTCTGCAGCAAGCTTGGAAGAATCCCAGAGCATCTGCTCTGTGCCCTTCCAGGGGCAGCTTTTTCCTATTCTTCAGTGGCCGCCGTTTCTACCGGCCACTGAAACACATGAGCAAAAACAAGTGTAGAGGTGGGTGGCCCTGAAGTTCAGCAAACTGGACCGGACTTGAATTTGACCAGCCATTGCCGAGTCACTGAGCTGGACAACGTAGAATAAAATCGCTTTTGCTTGGAGTTGCTGCCAGAAAGCACTGTATAAATGAGTTAAACTCCTTGAATCTTGACACAAACCATTTTTAAGTCAAGCTATTTATAATGCATCCAACTCAGAAAAGCACTTTTATCAATATTCAAATATTTAAAGCCTGGTTCTGTTTCTTCCAAAGAGAACACAAGGGAAAATATTGTGAAGGAGAGTTATAGAACCTATATATTCCAGATCCTGCTGAAATCCAACCAAAAGGCTGGGATTGCATATAAAGAATTGCATATTTCTATTTCAGTTTCTGTCTTACTCCAAATGGCATTTTAGGTCTTCTGGAATTTTGTCATGGAAATACAGCACAAGCCATCTTCCCATGTTATTGGTCTCAACTTCTGAATTATCACCTCCAGTAAGTGAGGCAATTCACAGGGCTCAGTCATTCGAGCAGAGTGGATTACTGAAATTCTGACAGGTATGTACCACTTGGGTGATGAGCTGTAGAGGCACGTTTCCCGCCCAAATCCCTGTGGAATGTCCACTGCCCTGATGGTTGACTTCAATAGCATGTGCCCTCGAGCCTCGTGGGGAGTGTCAGGGTGTCCTTTATCACAGTTCTTAAGATTCCCTGGTGAATAACAGTGGAGCTCAGTAATGATACTGACCATCTGCCAAGTCGATGTGTGGCAGACCATGAAGGGTAGTTACTTTAGTTTTGGCACTCAGATTATGGGAGGAGATGTGAAGTGGGTCAAAGGGAGAGAGTAACCCGTAACCAGTTTGGCCTAAACTGGTTATGACCTAGCCGGCTGGTAAACCTAGGGCTGCTGGCAAAGAGTGGCCTGTCTCCATCACAGGGACGTGGAGCAGGGTCAAGAAAGAGCTGGCCAGGCGAAGGCAGGCTTCCCTGATGGAGAAGGAGGCCTGGCTGCAGGAGGTGACAATGGTGAGGGGACTGCCAATTACAAGGACAGAACAGAATAGCAGCTCGGGCCTAGTGGGCATTCTGGTACCTGGACATTCACCTCACCCCTGGGACCTGTTGCCTTCCCAGGCTTTCTCAGAAGCCAGAGACTGGGCAGGGTCACCAGAGTGGAGAAAGCAGGTGCCAAGAACCATTTTCAAGTAACTAAAGTATGTGGGACACTTGCCTTATGCCAGACATGATGCTGGCCCTTCTCTCACTGAATCTCCACAACAGCCAGGTGGAGTATGTTTGATTATTAGACCCCCTTTTACAGACGCCTCTCTGATTTGCCTCAGCCCATGCTGATGGTAGGGGTGCCACCTGGATTCCATCTCACGTTCCCTGGGGTCCTGAAGCTCCCGGTCCAGTTTGGACGTGCCCCGGTAACCTGGTAAACCTAAAGGTCTGCTAGGTGGCTACTTAACCTGGCAAGTTTGCTCTGGGCTACCCTCAGGGCACCAGGCTCTTTACTAAAAGAGACAATCAAGGTCAAGTCATCTGCCTGTAAAACTGCCTGTGGATTTCCTTAGTTCATCATGTTTAAGACAAAAACAGATCAGTTGAGAATGCCCAAATCCTTCCCTTTAATGAGAGTGATAGTTTACTAGAGCTAACTTTTACATGAATAGACACTACAACCAAAAATATCCTACAGTGCATCCGGATGTAAATCTCTAGGTCCTTCTTACTGAACTTTAACAATGGGGGAGACCCGTCCCAGGCTGCATCCTGGCAGAATGCATTACAGACCTTTTGAGTAAATAGGGAAGTCCACTGCATAATTCACAGTGTTCATCAACAATTGCACACATGCAAACCTTCCAATCCCTGTTTAGAGTCTTCCTAAATGTTCTGCTTCACTCCAAATGGCTCCGTAAGTCCACGGCTACAGGCTCTGTTAGTTCAACCTTAGAACAGCATCTTCAGTTTTATCTTTCTTTACCCAGACAAGCATTGCCTATATTTGTAGTTTTTGCTGGGTCCCCTGACAGTATATGCCACAAAAGGGAAAGGAATTTAAAAATAAACTTCATGAGGTTTGGGAATTAACACGTTTTGAGCAACACTAGCAGACATTCTCCAGCACATTCTTTTTTTTTTTTTCTTTCGGTTCGTTATCAGCGTTTATGGTTAACAGTTCAAAGGTGTGCCACCTTACACTCCTTGCTTGGAGTTGGAGCTCATTGATTATTCTGACTAGAAAGTTCCTTTGAGTTCAGCAAAATCAAAATATCATTGCTGTTTGAATCCTTTCTAACCCTTGGTTTACATTTTCATTGTTGAGAATTTATCTCATACCTCCATCCCCCCAGGCTCTGAAAGGTTTTAACCAAAAGTTCTTTACCTTAAGCTGAAATATCCTGCCTTGTATATTTTACCCATTTGTCTTGGTTGTTCTTTCTGCATCTAGGACAATTGTTCTAACTGTTGAGTGCATCACAATCATCTAGATGATAAAACGTAGATTATTGGCCCCACTCCGGATATTTGGTTCAGCAGGTCTGAGTGGAGTCTGAAAACCTGTGAGTCTCACAAATTTCTAGGTTATCCAGATGATGCTGACTCTCAATTGGAGAAACACTGACTTAGAAAATTGTCTGTGTTTGTTGCAAGAAGCCCTTAAGACGTGTGAGGGTGCATTTGTCCTCATGGCTCAACAATCCCAGTTCCTCTGGCCTCACCATACCCTTCCCCTTCCTTTGCATCCTCCCACTACTTTAGGGGCAAATAGACAATATAAATGAGTGAAACCATCAAAGGGGATAGGATTCCAGTAGGGTAAGACATCAGAGTCAGGCAGACCTTGGACACTGAGGAAACCCTTCTAAACATTCAAATTTCAATTTTTTAAAGCACCAAGCTGCCTAATAACAATCTGCTTGCCATGGAAATTTGGCCCCATGAAACAATAGTTTGGGACATCATTGTACACCAATTAAAATTCAGCTGGATAAATTCAGCATATAAATTCACTACATTTCCCACAGCATGAGCCATGACTCCTGGAGATGAGCCTCCCTGGCACTGAGGGATTATTACCAAGCGTTAACTAGCAATGCCGCTGGAAAAAGACCATGACCAAAAGGGGGAAATATTAAATACAAAAGAGTTTTTATGGCTAAGAGATTTCAAAGTGAGTCAGGAGGTCATTCTAGAGGTTACACTAATAAAGGAATTAGAATCCTTTATAATTCCCTTACACATGGCTCTTCTGCCCCTTTTATTTGAACTCATAATTAGCACAATACTCATTAAATATATGTTTCAGAGACTTAAATCTCTGATCTGTTCATATGTCGGTTGAGCCCTGAATCTCAGCAAAGTTGCAGCCAAAACCTACTCTTCAGTTCATCAGACTCGCCCAAGACAACTAACAAAAGCATGATGATGGACAATGCCCATTCCAAAAAACAGAGCGTATCTACAACTGCAAGCAAGAAAGTTCCATCCATCTGCCCTATGGGATCTAAGCCCCTCTCAATCAGAAACAGGGTGGGCATCACCATCCCCAAATTTTCAAGATTGAGGAATAAACAAATATAAGGTGGGATTGCAACTATGGACTTAAGTAGACTTATGATTATTCTAGCAATGGAAGAATTTGTATCATTGATATAAAGGCGGTGCCCACCAAGAGCTTCTGAGGAGAGGGAGAGGGAAGAATAGGTGCAACATGGAGAATTTTTGAGAAATTGGAATTCTTCTGAATGACATTGCAATGACAGAAACAGGCCATTTTACATTTTGTCAAAACCTATAAAAATGGTGCAAAGTGTAACCTATAATGTAAACTATTTACCATGGTTAGTAGCAATCCTTCAATATGTGTTCGTCAATTGTAACTAATGTACCACACTCATGAAGGATGTTGTTGAGGAAAAGCGTGCAAGGGGGAGGGGATGGGGTATGTGGGAACCCCCTATCTTTTCAATGTATTGTTTATGTAATCTAATGCTTCTTTAAAAAAAAAAAATAGTGAAAAAACATGCACCTGGAGATCTTAGAGTGCTATATAAAGCTGACTATCAAGATACTATCTGCAGTTATTTTGTTTTCTATTACATATAATCAATTCTAAAAATAACGTTTTTAATACATTGGAAATAACTTTCTAATTAAGCAGCTACCCAGTAACTTTGATTATATTGAAAAAGGCATGAGATAAATATAAGAGAGTTAAAAAGCAAATATAATTGATGAGCTGGGCTCTCCTAACTTTGTTTTTGCCATTATTTAAAATTTAATTGCTGTATAATAGTTCCAGACATTGGTTTTAGACATTTTATCATGCACTTTATTGCCTGTGAAAAGCTTCTATGTATTTGTAATCTGAGCTATTCATGTTTCTTGGACATAGAAAAATCAATTAAAATCAAGCAAATATTTTTGAAACCTAACCACATTTTTGTGTTTTTTCCCCCCAGAAAGTTTCTAAAAGAAATGTGTGGTATGGGACTCGAACTTTCTGAATAAGATATTAGCAGCTTGTGGTGTATGTTGGAAATTTAGAAAATGGATTTTTCCCTAAAGCTTCCTAGTCGAATGTCAGCTTAATAAATGTCCTACATGTTCACAGAGAGTTTTTGTTACATGGTTCACATGCTGTTTGGGTACAGATATGGGAAACCCTTTGTGCAGTCTGTTTTTGTCCTTCCTCCGATTAATGCCTCGTCTCCAGCCTCTTCCTGATGATTCTGTGGTAGATGTGGAATGGGATGGGTTAGCAGATCTTCATTGTCCTCACGTGAGCAAAACCCATGCTGGGCCAGCTTGACGGGAGTCCTACCAAGAGGCAGCTTCCTGATTTTCGGTCGGAGCTTTCCTATCTGTCCCTGCTGCTCCAACGTCTGTTTCCCCCGAAGTGCCCTGCAGTCCAGCAGCTGAAGGGTTAACGCAGCCCCAGTCCGGGCCTCCAGGGTCTTCCTTCTGCATCAGGGGTCTGTTCTGATGGGTCACACAGGGGGACTCATAGTTTAGATAGCCCCCTTCTCAGGGATGACGGCTCGAGATGCACCGCTGCTCATCGCGGCGTTACTCACATCCCCGAAAGGTGACACAACCCATGTGTCCATCAGCAGATGAGAGAATAAAGAAAATGTGGGTATGCACTCAGTGGAATAGCATTCAGCCACTAAAAGGCATGCTACCACCTGGATGAACCTTGAGTAAAACAAGCCAGATACAAAAGGACAAGCATGGTGTGGTCTTGCTTATAGGAAACACCTCACTGAGGCGGGGTTGGGGGGAGGAGGGCTTATAGGTTCCCAGGGGCAAGGCTAGGGAGTGGGGGTGGGGTGGGGAAAACAGACTTGTATCGTAGTGAGTGAAGAATTTGTGTTTGGGGTGATGAAGAAGTAGGGTCATGGATGTCGGTGATGGTTGCACAATATTGTGACTGTAATATTACTGAATTATATGCTTGAATGTGGTTAAAATGGGAAACTTTGAGTTGTATATTTATTACTACAATGAAACGTTTTAAAAAAAAAGTACCCAGGAGCTTCCGGTGATGCTAACAAATGAGTTCACCTGGGGGTGGGGGTGGGGGTAAGCCAGCCCATCCTTCGTGGCCACGAAGCCTGGGAGCATCCTCTGTTCACCGAAGAGCTCTCCAGAGTCTCATGGTGTGTGCTTGTTTAATTTGGCATCTCCTGATTTCCAAAAATTGTCTTGTTATAAAGCAAAACAGACAAAAATCGCTGCAGGCTGAAACAGACAAAGCAGACAGACAGATAAATGCTCGTGGGCTGCTGGAGTTTAAACTATAAGAAAGGCAGAGCAGCGTCATCCCCTGGACACGCAAATCACTTCACAAAGCAGTAAAGTGCCTGTTGTCTCAGTTCCCACTGCCGACCAAGGCTGTGAGTGTGTTAAGAGCTACATGACAAGTTGCTCTGAACAGGGGACTCTTCTGTGCCAGAGACTTCTTTGTGTGCCTTTTTAACTTTTTGTACATCAAAAATAACGATGTGAAAAGGAAAAAAGAAAAACAACAACAAAAACTACTTCTGTTCCGAAATAGATCTATTTTAGAAAAGGGGGTCTTGACAAAACCAAAGTCTTGTTAGGAAAAAATAAAAAGGACAAAGCAATTTACAGAAAGCCTGGAAATGATGTCAACCCACTTGTGCAAATCTCAGCATTAAATGTGAGCTGAGGACCAGAACGATGAGGTGCTCAGACACAGGTACACAGAGCCTGCGTCAAGAGGGGCCAAGCCAGAGCGGGCAAAGCAGCGGGGATGGCTGTGGAGGGGTCAGAGCCTCCAGCCCGCACAGGCTGGCTCTGGCTCAGCCTTGCAGGGGGCTCTGTGGCACACGCCACAGTGCCTGGCAGAAGTCACCCAAGTTTAGACTGAAAGGAAGCACGGCCAAGAATCCGTCAACCGCAGGGTCTCGAGGTGGAACGATGGGAAATGTTGCCTTACTTTTCCCTTTACATTTATTATTATTTTTCTAATCTCTGACGGAGAGAGTGCCTACTTTGTTGTTACTGGAAGTGTCTCCTTATGAAAGCGGAGCAGGCCTCCCCCCTCCTCTGCTGGCTTCCTCTCACGGTCTCCCCTCCCTCATCTCCCTTTGATAGCAGCTCTGCTGTCTCTTCTCACCTAGCTGCCTGTCATTTGTAAGTGGCATTTAAATTATTCCTTGAGGTTGTGTCCTACAGCTCTGGCCTTCCTCGATGATGCAGGTGGCTGAACCTCCTTCTCTCCCTTCTCCTCTTGCCCCCAAAGTAGTTGAATGACTTCTTTGTAGGTTTTACTGTCCTGTGGTGATAGCTGTCCTGTAAAAGAAAGCTGCCCAGGGTGGAACTCCTGTGAATAGACTGCTCAGAGGACCTGGGTTCAAATCCTGACAATTATCAAATTGGTGAAGCTCTATCAACTTCAGTGTTTCTCATCTATACAAGAGAAATTATAATAGTTCCTCTTTTGTGAGGTTAAGAGCACTGAACAGATAATATACCACATAAGCTTAGCATAAGGTCCTGGGGCATGGAGAAGGAAATGTGGCTCATGTGTAGGACCAGCCAGCAAACTGTCTGTGAAAGGCCAGGGAGTAAATATTTTGGGCTTTGCAGGCCATACCGACTGTGGAAACTGCTCACTTTGCCACATTGCACACAAGCATCCATCATCAATGTGGAATCAGCAAGCCTTGGAGTGTTCCAACAAAACCTTGTTTCTAAAAGCTTGTGGCCCACGGGCTGCAGATTGCTGGCATCATAGTAGAAGGTAGTTTCTAATTACTGGACACAGCTTTTCTCTACAAGTTCAGGTCTGCTCCAGGGCTAACTAATTCATTATGGAATTTAGTTAAACCAGCATACATTAGGGCTGACTGATAGCTTGAAACAAAATTTGTTTAGCCCCTGCATCTTACAGGTAGTGGAAGCTGAAGATCAGGCAGTTAAGTGACTCAGCCAGAAGTCCCACAGTAGGTTGGTAAGATAGCTGAGGCCGCAGCTGAGCACTTGTGCTCCCAGCTCCCAACTCCTTCTCTTGTCTTGAATGGAAGTGTCATCAACCAGCCTTGGGAGGTCGGGAGACCAGAGCTTAACTCTAGCTCTGTCAGCAGGGTGGCCTGATTAGCCCTCGCTGACTTTGGACCTCATCTTCCTCGTTGGCAAAGAAATAATAATTTCCACCTCATAGTTCATAGTGTGGAGTCAGGGAAATACCATATGTGAAAAAGTATATCAAAATCTCTATTTTTGTTTGTCATAAATGCATTGCCCCCTCTTTGAATTTCCCTCTGCTTTGAGAGCTATATTGGTGGATGGATGGCATTAGAAGTCACAGAGGAATCTCTGGTCTGGAATCACAGCACGTTTTGAACTATGCTCTTTAAATTACAGCCAATGCCTAGTTAGATGATGAAGCTCAAGGTTCAAACAAGGCCACCTTACATTAGTGATAGTCCACGTGTTAATTTCAGATTTAATCGGCTACCTACCTTTGTTCATTCCTTTTAAAAATATGTATGATGTATTGCAGAGAAATGAGACCACTACTGGAGAAGGTAGATGTTGTATTAATGGACTATCACTAACCCCTGTCTATATGCCATATATCACTGTAATTATATGGACTGTCACTAACCCCCTGAATATGTGCCATATATCACTGTAATTATATGGACTATCACTAAACCCCTGAATATGTGCCATATATCACTGTAATTATATGGAATATCACTAACCCCCTGTCTATGTGCCATGTAGACATAAGGAAATGTCAGAAGCACTATCCTTTGGGCCCCAGGCTTCACTGTTCTCACATGGCCACTGTAGAAATGCTAATTACAGGCATAGCATAGTAAAGAGGAAATGACTTCATGCTGACATGTACCTGCTAATTTGACATCTTATTTATGATGGCCTAGTCGGGCATATAATCAAAGGCAATGGAAGAAAGAGGCTCTCTAATGGAGAAGAACCCTGTATTTTGTTGACTGAGGCAGGCTGCAAGGCTATTTCAAAATTATGTAGCCTTTGTCAGTTAAAACAATACTGAATGATGACACAAGACCATGTTGCTTTATTTAATATACATTTAAGCACATATATCTCATTTCCAATATTTATATTTCTTCTGATGGTAAAATTAATGAAAGCTCAATTTAGAACAGTTGGTATAGGATTGTACTGAAAACAGGGTAGCAAGGTCAGTTTTCTTGACCTCAGCTACTGCCCAGTCTTCACATTTATACATATGTTTTTGCTCTAAAAGTTACCGATTGTTTTCTGAATTAAAAGATAATTGTTTGATAGAAATGGAATTAAAATGCAGGAAAGTGGGAGAAATGGTGTAGCCCAGTTTTGAGGCAGGAGTTTGCCTTTTCATAAGTTTTGCCCATTTCCAATCTTGTGGAGCTGGTAGGTGCAGTCACAGTGAATTGGCACTGTGTTCAAGTTGTCTTCTTGATTAAATTTGAACATGAAACATTTTTTAAAAGGAAAACCAACATTAATTCTTGACACTTACATAGATATAATTTTTTATGAAGTTTTATTTTTCCACTGTCTTTGAAATCAGATATACCTGGATTCTGATCCCAGTTCTGCACCTTTCCAAAGTAACACACTTGCCCTCATCTAAGCCTGCGTCTCTTTGTCTTCTCTGGGGTCACCTGGTTCCTAGTAAGTACTCCGTGACTACTAACCAGCCCTCCCCCTTTCTTCACGCCACTATGGCCTGCTCAGGAGACTGCCATTGCTGGTTCTGAAGTGCCCTAGTTTTCACTTTAAGCTGCATCAAATGCGTTTTATTTTGGAATTGTGACTGTCATTAATATCCCATAAGAAGAGCCTATTTAGAACTTCACGGTATTGTGATCCTACTTGTGATCAGACATGGCATTACCATGGCAACACGAAAGCCTACATGCATTTTTAATTTTTCCTTAATTTTCTTTTAAACCACTTTGTCACTGCATCGGCAGGAGTCCCCATCTGTAACAACAAGGGTGATTTAATGTCATGGAGTTGTCCAGCGGTCTTGCGATTTGCTTCAGGGGCCATCAGCTTTGGGTATCTTTGGACGTATTGTTAAGCATTGCTGAGCCCATTTAAAATCGACGGAGTTTACGGGGAAGAGAAGTCTATTTTCTTACTGCAGTTTATCATCCAGTAATAATGGTAAATATCGCAAGTCAAAATTTAAGGCCAAATGTAACTCAAGAGTGAGCTGACTAATGGCTGTCCTGTGCTTGCGTTTGACCAAACAGTCATTTGAAAGTATAAGAAGCTATTTAATAGCTATAAATCATATCCCAGAAAGACTGTTCAATCTGTAATACAAAATGAGCCAAAGAAATGGTGGCTGACTGGTTAAAGGAAATAACTATTATCTCAGATTTTGTTTTTTCTCTTCTAAATTGCTTGCTTAGTGTCAAGGTTGTGCTGATAGCAGGTTGTACGTCTGTGTCTAAGGAAATCTGTTCTGTAAAATATGGCTCTTCATAAATTAACCCTGAAGAAATTTAAACTATTGTAGCATCAGTTCAGCACATCCATTGACTGCCAATTGAGGGAGGTCTGGGAGGCTGGTAAGGTTGAAATGGAATGCAAGCTGGGAAGGACAAGGAGTATCCTAACAGAAGTGGGGGTGGGAAACTCTAGGGAGATACAAAGTCAGGGCATGCTGTGTGACTGGAGAGCAAGGTGCATGAAAGGGAGAAGGAGGTGCCGAATATTGCTTGCCAGACAGGAAATTAGCCCAGGAGTCTATGTGCTAGGAATGGACCAGATGAAAACTAGATCTTCCAGTATTGTAGTCGTTTCCACATGTGTTAAGAATGCAGTCCCAGCGTGAGTGATGTTTGAGGCAAGTGTGTGACTGTGTGAACATGTTTGTGAGCATGTTACTGTGTGCTTGTATGTATATGTGTGTGTGTGTGATGCATTTGGAAGACTGAAAAAAGATCCTTTAAGAGAGGTGTTTATGGTGTTAACAGTCGCAAATCTTTCCAGAAAATGCATCTGTTTGAATAAATTGAATGTACATTCCTCTCTGTTGGGTTGAATGAGGCTGCATGTGATACTGGTTGTCAGTGGAGGCTTTGCAAATTTATTGTCAGATCAGCTTTCCTCTTACATTGTTTTAAGATCATTCCTTTGGGCTTATATAATTTTTTTTCACATGTAAATAAAATGCCACAAATTCCTTCTCTTGAAATCCTGAGAGATGGGACATATTATTTTTTATGGGAAAAGGTCATTCTCAACCACTCTCTCTTGATTAAAATAAGATTTTTTAACCTTGATCATTTGCACACTGGAAATGAAATCTCTCATGGGAAATAGTTTACTCACTCAAACTTCCCATTCAGGTGAAGGTGTGGAAAATACATTACAGGAATATTATTCAAATGCTCAAAATGCTGCAGAAGCCAGGAGGCGGAAGAAAAGGAGAGCATTTGGCTGATTTAGGTTTCTTTCTATGCTTCAATTTTAAAAATTTTCTCCAAGGATTGGCAGGAGAGAAAACAAAACAAAAATGTAGACCAATCTGAAAGCCAAGTGTGAAAGTCATGTTTCGACTGCATCTAACAAGGCAAAGAATTCCATGAAGGCTGCACAGGTACATCACCTGAGAGTAACAGGTACATCACCTGCTGACGGTGCAGTGGGAAGTCCAGCTTGTTGACAGACATAGAGGTGATGGTTATAGGTACAGTGTTTCCCCACTCCCAATGCTGGTCTTTAAAGCCATGCATGGCCCACTCCCGACTGCCACTCCACCCTCATCTCCCCTCACCTTCTCAGAACCCCTGACTGCTCTCTCTGCTTGCCATGTCCTGAACGCAATGCCAACTCTCCAGGTTTCTGCAAATCCTGCTTCTTTGTTTGCCATGTGCTTTTTCTGTCGGTCCTTCTATTGGTCTCCTCATCTTTCAAAGTTCTGTTCCACCATCAATTTCTTCCTCCACCACCTCCCTCTGGGTTACCTGGGACAAGACTCCTTTGTCCTTCTAAGCACTCTGTTTTCACTCCATTGTTCATCATATGGAGTAATTTATGCACGTTTACTTTTCTGCCTCCACTACTAAGCTTAGAGGTCTAAAGAAGTAGAAACAGTGCTTGCGGCAGTTTGATGTAATTATGAATTCCAAAAATATAATTGGATCATGCTAGTAAACTGATCTGTTAATCTGGGCATGATTAGGTTAGGATTAGGGCATTGAGCCCCACCCCTTGGTGGGTGGGGAATTGAATATAAAAGGCAAGGCAAAGGACAGTTGAAGCAGTCTTTTGAGAAGAAGTTTTGATGTTGGAAAGAAGGCCCCAGGAGAAGAGAAGCAAGCCGTTTGCCTGATTGTCTACAGCTGACCTTGTGGAAGAAACAGGAGCTAAGCCCGGAGAAAAACGCAGCCCCTGGAAGAGAGGAACCCCAGAAGCCTGAACCCTGGCAAACGCCAGCAGCTGTCTTGCTCTAACATGTGGCAATAGACTGTGGTGAGAGAAGAAACTTAACGCTTTCCTGGTATCTGTGGACTTCTACCCCAAATAAATACCCTTTATAAAGACCAACCCATTTTTGATATTTTACATTAGCACCCCTTTGGCTGACTAATACAGTGCTGTATTGATTTTTTTAGCTGTCTGGCATCGGGTACCATCCCTGGCACATGCTAGCTGCTTAGCAACTCTTGATTGACTCCAGTTGGTGAGACGGGATGCAGAAGAAGGTGGCAAAGTGGGCTTACCTTCACACGTGTCTGAGGTCCGCTGGGAGGGTTAGAAACCTGAACAGAAACAGGTCCCTGTTCTGAAGGGAGTGGAAAGGGAAAAGGAAGTTGGCTCAGACATAAAGCTGCATGTAGGTGTTGTCAGAAGGTCTCATGGAAAAAGTCCTGGGGACTGAGCGGAAGAAGAAATCCAATTTTGTTTCATGGAGGGGTGGTGGGACGGTTTCATTGAATAAAGAGGCATTTGAGCTCAGCCTTAGAGTTCCAATAGGAGGTTATTAATTGTTTGTTTCTGTTTTCCTCCTGTGGACGTTTAGTGAGCTCACAGAGCATGCAAGAATTTAAACTTTAGACTTCCACGTAGGGTGGCAAGTGTGAATTTAACCTTTAAAAAAAGTCCAAGTTTCACTTGCCTACATAACATAGAATCATCTCACAGTCTTGTGCTGAGAGTTACCTGCTCTCTCATGCACCATCATCTCACAGTCTTGTGCTGAGGGTTACCTGCTCTCTCAGGCACCATCATCTCACAGTCTTGTGCTGAGGGTTACCTGCTCTCATGGATAAGGAATACCATGGGCTCAGCCAGGCTTGGTGGCCACTCTGGCCATGCAGACTGTTAGAACTTGCAGAAAGCAGGTGCGCACGCAAAGAAATGATGGGGCAGGGCACGGGAAGGGAAGGCTTAAAATGAAATAAGTTAGGTCCATGGGAAGGGAGAAATGGTGCAGGCGATACCTGCCTGTTCTTTGTGTTTGTCTGATCCGTGACCTGATGAGCTTTTTCCATTTTTAAAGGTAAATATTAACGATAATATTGTTGACACGTGACAGTTCTATGAAATTCCACTGCCAGTGTCCACAAATGAAGTTTTATTGGAACACAGACACATCCCTGTGTGTGTGTGTTATCTGGCAAGGACCATGGAGACCACAAAGCCTCAAATATTTACTAGCTGACCCTTTTCATGAAAAGCTTGCCAACCTGTGGCCTAGAAAACTAAAAGTGATCAAGGACAAAAGTCCCAGAGATTAACTTAGAAATTGATTTAGTCGTGCAGGATTTTTTGAATCCATGAAGGTTAGATTTTATTCTAGTGTGATAAAAGCAATGGACAAGTTCTAAGTATTATATAGTTTTAAAGGTCAAGCTGATGCTGGGTGGAGAAAAAGGCTTTAGTGGCCCAGAGGGGCAGCAGGGCCTTGGGCTTTCTACCCTGTGGCCTGGACAAAGCAATGTTGGCGAAGCCCAGGATGCGCCAGTGAGGATGGGCCTCCCGGGCAGAAGCAGGACGTGCTGTGTGGCAAATGCTATGAGACTGACTGGAGTTTGGAATGTATATGGCAGAATGGGGAAAGGAGCAAAAATGAATCCAAGTTTTGGCTTGAGCAGCAATAAGAGGGATTGTCAGGACATTTGCTGAGAGAAAGAGACTGGGAAGGTACAGGCTAAAGGGATGTATTGAGAAATTGAGAATTCTGATTGAGACATGCTAAAAGATGTTATTGGAAGTACAGATGGGAATGTCAAGAAGGCAAGTGGGTATATGGATTTGGCTCTCCAGGAAGTGGCTGGTGCTGGAAGAATTGAGTCACCCGCATAGCGATAGAATATGAAGCTGTGAGCCTTAGGTATCAGTCCTTTTTTTCACAGCTATGATTTAATGTTATGTGGAATGCCCTGAATTTGTGTGGATGATATACTACAAGCTGTGGACTCTGACCTTACGGGGCATATAATCTCATTTTAAATGGATCCTCTATAGAAGTGCTTGCTGCAGGGCAAGTGATCCGGACAGATCCGTAAGACAATCACTTCTCTTCCCTTTGTACCTTTACTGGACCAGCCCTTGGTCTGTATTGTTTGTGATCTTCACATGGACCTACCCAAGGGAGATAAGGTGTCCCCATTTTCCTGATAAAAAAACCCAAGGATCATAGAGGTTAAGTGAATTTTACACATTCACTGGCCGGTAAATAGTGTTGCTGGATTTCAAACTTTGGTCTGTCTTATTGAAAGTCTATTCTCTTCTCAGCTATCTTTTACTACTTCCCATAGCAGGTCTGCCTTCACTAAATTTTTAAATCCTTAACCTCTTGACCCACACATCTGGATAATAATCACAGTATCCCTCTAGGAAAGATTGGCATTAACTGCACGCCAATTTGATGGATGGGAATCCTGGGCTACTCTAAGTTTAAGTCAAGTAATTAAAGTTGGCCAGGGGCACGTCAGCGGTGGAGAAACGGTTCCACCACGTTACCTCTTAGAGTCATATAGTGCACTGGTTCTGAAATTAATGTATTTAATGGCTTGATGTGACAAAATGGCCCATCACTCTCGATCATGCCCATTGCCTCTGATCCCAAAATGCCATGTGAGCTGCACAAAGTTCACACTGAAAAAGAAAACCTCCTGAGTGGGGGGACAGCGAAACTTTGTTTAGCCAGAATGGATTTTTTTCTAAAAAGAGAATAAACCTGGTTTGCAAAGGTCAATTCTCATTCTTGATGACTTCTGTAATTATCTGCTGAATCTAAGTTTAGCTCAAGTGAACATTGATTTCCAGGGCAAGTTCAGGAACTTAAACTTTGTAGCGAAAGAAGGAGAGAATGACCAGCAAATCTACATACTTGTGGACTAACCGTTTTAAGTAGAAAAGTGTCAAATCACTCAGCAGCTCCCTCAAGTGCTCCCTTTCTCGGTCTGTTGTGCAGGTAGACATCCAGGGCAGGCACACATAGGACCCCAGTGCCGGCAGAGGCACGGTCGCCTTGTGGGCCATTCAGCTGGTCACGGATGCGGCTCATTCGGCTCATTCACTGACCTTGAACGTTTCCATCGCCTTGTTCTCTTCCCCACCTCTCTTGGGGCAAGGAGAAGGCAGGAGCTGCTGGCTGGCCTTTCTCGCCCAAGGCAGGAGAGCGCACCTGGGTGTCTAATGAGTGAGTGTCCTCTCCCAGTTTATGACTCGTTAGGCAGGGGCATACTTTTCCAGCAGGAAAAGCATGGCAAAAACAGGTTCCTTTCCAGAGAGTTCCCGAGCCACTAGCTCTGGATGCGGCACAGACTGAAGCCTTCCTTCATAGAGAGCCGCGTGCCTCCCTGTGTGACTTCATTCTTTGGGTCCTAAGCCCTAAACGTCTCCCCAGTTCTTTGCCTAAAACGAAGGCGACCGGAGCATGTCTGTGCCCCTCTAATGAGCACTTACTTCACTGAAACGCAACTGTGGCGAGGGGACCAGCGGGCAGGGGGCAGGAAGGCAGGGTGTGGCACTGGCTCGTGGCTAAGTGCCCACTGTGCCCTCGGCGACCTCCCCTGTGGCCTGACGTGGGCAGACCCCCTGCGTCGTGGGCCAGGACTGCTCCCGGCTGGTGGAGTCACGGAGCTTGTTCCCGACCACTTTCTCTTTTCCTGCTGCTGCAGACCCCGCGGCCCCTGCTGGCCTCTCAGCCTCTGTCACATGGCGACCCCCTCCGCCTGGTTTTGCCTCTGGGCTCTGCTGGCTTCTGGCTTCTCCCTCTGTGTCCATGTCCCTTTGCTGACCAGACCTTTGGCCACGGCTTAGACCCACCTGGGTCGGCTTGGCCTCACTTGAGTAGGATCGTCAAGGACCCTTGTCCCAGTGAGCCTGCGCCCCGAGCAGTGACAGCACCTTCAGGGGCTCTGGGCAAGCCGCTGCCCACCCACAGGCCCTGGGGTCAGGCTCTGAATGCTTTTTTTGGGGGGTGGGGTGGGGTGGGGGCGAAATTGAATCTCCAACATGGTTCGTGCCAGCGGTAGTCAGGCAAGCTTTCTCACCCTATTTTGCCTTCTTCTTTCCAGGAGGTTTAATTCACCTTTATGTTTTCTTCCAAATTTACTGACAACTTTTTCACATGATTCTCATCTTTCTTTCTTATGTAACAGATTCCCCTTTCAACCTTCCATTCGAAGAAACATGATCTGGAAAAGTGTTCCTACAACTGAAGGAAAGTCTTCCTCAAATTCTCCCAGAAAATGCCTTCCTTCACTCTGCACCATAAGCTTGGTCATTACTGGTTTTATTCTGGTTTTCAAAATACTATTTAATAATCATGTAAAAATTGCATTTGGAAGCAAGCACAGAGAAGGAAATAATTGTCACCATCCACAGTAGGGTCCACATTTAGGCAATCCGCGTGTGAGGGGCTGGGGACTTGGATTAGACATTGCCGCTGCTGAGTAAAGCCAGTAGGCAGGTGGGAAATGAGAGTTCAGAGAGGCCCATCAATGACAGCAAATTCCTGACATGTATGCGTGTGAGGCAGGGGTCTGGGGAGCGGGAGCTGGTTGAGCCACAGGAGCAGAAGCAGCTTTCCCGGCGCAGCTGGGAGCCAAGCTGATGCCAGCGCTCGGAAAGCCCTTGGCCTGATTGGGGCCAGAGCTTTCGGAGTAAAGGGCAAGGTGGGCAGCGTTGGACATGTGTGCAGGTCCCACACCACGCTGGCCTGTGGCAGCATGGAGAGGGGTTTGGGTTTCATTTGAAGTGTGGTTGGAAATTCTGGAGAGTTTCAAGCAAGGAGCCTGTATGATTTAATCTGTACTTGAAATAAAAACAGTGAACTCTGGCAGCTGCGTGGAGAATGGATTTTAGAGAACAAGAATGCAAGTAGCAGTGGAGGAGATGACAAGTCAGGCTAGGAGAATGATTTAAGGCAGAAATGGCAGTACTTGGCTGAAGGCTGGAGGGGAGACAGTAAGAAAAGTGTAGTTAAGAAAAGAGATGCTGCTGCTGAGTCATGCAGGAAAAACCAGGGGAGACGTCAGCTTGGGGCAAAGAAGGGGAAATGAGCAATATCTCATCATGGTTGTCTTTGAGATTGCACATGAGAGAAGGTATTTGGATCTATAGTCTGCAGTTCATGTGAGAAGTTCATGAAATAAACCAATAATATTGGAAGTGGAAGGACAAGTAGATAGAACCTGTAGGCATCACCGTACCAGTAACCTTCCAACCTTTCTTGTATTTAATTTTTGAAGTGGATCACATGCTACATTACCTGTTTATACCCTGTATAACTTGTTTGTTTTTAATAAAGAATGTGCATGTGTTTGTGTATATACATGAAACAGTATTTGTCATTCATTATTTGCATGTAATAGGGATTTTTAAACCAAGTCTGCAGGGAGCAGGGCCTCAGCAGATGCAGAGTTATTTGTCCACAACCTGACTCTCTTCAAGCTGGGCAGCTTCAATTTTATCTATTTCACACCGAAGGTTTTATTATATCTAAATTATTCTCTTAGCAAACAAACAAAACATAGAATGATTTGAAAGCCATTTCTCTATGACACAATTTTAGGGATGAAATCGCATTCCATTGCATGAATGTTACGATTTGCTAACCAGTTCTCTACATTTGGACATTTATGTTGTTTGTTATATTTTGTTAATTAAAAAAAAAATGTTGTAGCACATTGATGTATCTTTATAAATATTCATATTTTTCCCATAGGATAAATTCCAATAAGTAGAATCACGGAGAGAAAAGGCATGAATTATTTTGAGAATTTTGATTTAAAAATATAATTTGAGCTTCACGTCTGACATCTAATAATAGATGCTCAGTAATTATTTATTTGCAGACTGATTGCAGCCTCACTAACATTTTATGAAGGTGACTTTTCCCCTTTTGCTTTGGCAAAACGAAACAGTGCAATTTAGAATAATGTCAATTTGATACATAGACTACTTATTTTAATTTACATTCTATTTTTAAATTAGGGAAGAGTTGGTATGTATTTTATTTTGCTAAATTAGGCTTTTTATATGGAGATTCTGTTTATGCTATTATAGCTGGCATTATAGGTCTTACCTACTTTTCTATGAGATAAATAACCAATGGCATCTCTTCTAGTACTTCCTGGGTAATTTATTGGCAACTTGTGTTGATATAAGCAGTGAGAAATCACTATACTTTTTTCTTAAAAAGTATTGAGGCAAATGTCTCAATACTCTTTATTGAATTGTCCAGTTTTGGACCATTATATGAAAACTATTTCTGAAATTTGATGGCAATGTTAAACTATTTTAACTTTAATTATCCTAGCTTTATAATATCTTTAATATACGACAGTACTATTTTCTGCTCCCTTTGTTATTCTGCTTTAAATAAAAATTGTGGCAAATTTTCAGATAAGTCAGTCTCATTTTATCAGCGTTAGAAATAATAAACCCTGTTAATTAATTTGAAGGGAACTAAATATTTCCATATCATCTCAATTAACAATAGGTTAATATTTGCAGTATCATGTTTCCATCATTTTAATGAAATTTTATTTTTTAATATAAACTTATTGAAAAGTTTCAAATCTCATATGCTTATATGAAGAAGAGCTTTTCTCTTGAACCCTTTAACTCCTAGAATAAATCTGACTGGAAAAAATTTCTATATTTCATTTAGTATAGTGGTTCATTTAGTATATACCAGTGTTTAATAGAAATTATTTGAATCTATATACACAGGGGATTAGCTTATAATTTCTTTTTTCAGATATCAATGTCATGTTAGGTTTGTAAATGAATTGAGAAGTTTTCATTCTTTGTCTATATCCTGGAATAGTTTGTGGTATAATTGACAAACAATAACTTACAAGTTTTTAAAGTGTAAATTTTGTAATTTCTAATGTGGTTAGTTTTTGGTCTATCATCTTGATATTTGTTTTCTATTTGTACAATCTGCTCTTTGTTCCCTTTTCCTCTTTTTCTGTCATCTTTTGGATGATTTAAATATTTTTACTAGTATGTAATATATCCTTTGTTGGCTTATTAGCTATAACTCTGTGTTTTTTCAATGGTTGTTTTAGGACTCATAGTTCATATCTTTAATTTATCCCACTCCACTTATAGTGATATTAACCACTTCACATATAGTATAGTTTACATAGATACATAATATTAACCGCTTCACATATAGTGTAGTGTATATAGATTCATTATGTTGCCACTTCACATATAGTATAGTTTATAGAGATAGATTATGTTACCAGTTCACATATAGTGTAATGTACATGGATACATATTGACCACTTCATATATCATATAGTGTACATAGATACATTATGTTAACCACTTCACATATAGTATAATTTATATAGATACATTATATTAACCACTTCACATATGGTATATTTTATATAGATACATTATGTTAACCACTTCACATATAGTATAATTTACATAGATAAATTATGATAGTATCTTACATCTCTCCCATTCCAACCTTTGTGCTATTGTTGACATACATTTTAGTTTGACATCTTATAAACTCCACAGTACCTTGATGTTGCTTTTGTTTGGACAATTATCTTTTCAAGATATTTAAATAATAAGAAAATCTTATATATTTACCCACATAGTTACTGTTTCTAGTGCTTAGTCCCTTGTTTAGATCCATATTTCCAACTGGTGTCATTTTTCTTCTGCCTGAAGGAAGGACTTCCTTTAACATTTCTGACAATATGGGTCTGATGATGATAAATTCTTTCCAATTTTGAGAGTCTGAAAGAGTCTTTATTTCATTTTTATTGTTGGATATATTTGCTAGGTATAGAATTACAGGCTCACAGGTTTTTCCTCCAGTACTTTAAAGACATTGTTGCGCTGTCGTTTGCTTACGTTGTTTTCATGAGAAATCCACTGTCATTCTCATCCTTGTTGCTGTGTCTGCAACAAGTCTTTTCTCTCTTGGTGCTTTTAAGGTTTTCTGTCAGTGATTTAAATACATTCAATCATAGTGTTACTTGGTATAGTTTTCTTCTTGTATTAGGATTTTTTTGAGGTTTTTCCATTTTTAAGTTTATAATTTTCACCAAATTAGGAAAATTTTTAGCCATTATTCATTCAAACGTGTTTCCAACTTCAGTTGATTGATTTTTCTCTCCATTATGGGTCAAATGATTCTGCTTTGTTGGGTGTCTAGCAATTTTTGATTGGATATGAGATGTTTTGAGTTTTATTTGTTGAGTACTGAATATTTTTGTTCATGTATATATAGCTCTGTTCTGGGATGCAGATAATTTACTAGGAAAGTGTTTGGCCCCTTTAGTTCTTGCTTTTGTGATCTGTTAGGCTGGCAGTTTACTCTATATCCATTTATTCCCCACTACTAATCTATTTATTCCCCACTACTCTAGATCTATTTATTCCCCACTACTGAGGCAAAGCTATCTTACTAATAAACAAATGACTGTTAATTTAACTCTTGTTACGACTTAGGGGCAGGGTCATCTGAAGCACAGGACAAATTTAATATTATTTGCTGTGATTTCTGTTGAATTTTAATAAAATGTGTATAAGCTTCAACTTAGCACATTTTTATTACTTATCCTATATTGCATTTTGCCTAGAGGTTAATTCAGAGAGCTGCCAATTATACAATTGGCTTCCAACACATGTGGACTGAATTGCATATATTTGTTTCCAGATTATGTTCTTAGAGGTTTAGAATTGTTTAAACTTTCTTCTAAGGAAATTAATGTTAGTTTAGTTAAAATTTTCTTCTCTTTGCATAACCTAAGTTTTCCCCCAATTTTCTTTCTGGGTATATTAGTCTCTGTTTTATATGAGATGGTTTCTTCAAATGTTTGCCAAACTTTGGCTGTCTGTGTTTAATAACAGTGCACCAAAAATTTATTGGGAGGCTCATTATGGGTGAGTAGAATTAGCAAATTTGCTCCCTAACCTGGAAAATCTGGCTGGGGAACCCCCAATATCTTTATATGGTTGGATTCCCCAGGAAAAAAAAATAATTCTTCCACTCTCCCATATACATGAAATATATTGTCAAAATATGAGGCTATATTGGAAAAATGATACAAATATAAATATATAATCTTTACTTGATACCTAGTTTTCAGCATTGTTCATGAGAATGCCATGCCATCTTAATACTTGCATGTCAGAAAATATCTTCCTCTATCATTCAAGTGTAAAAAGCAGTGAGGCTGGGTGTTAAATTTTGTCAGCGTAATATTTGTATCTTTATGAATACCTGCAGTTATACAGTTATACCTTCTTTTATTCTTGTAATTCTAAAATGTTAGATATTTATTTAACATGTGTTTGAAATTTTGGGAACTCTTTCAACCTGCATGCATACCCATTTTCCAGGGTTGTTTTCCTTTAGAATAACTTAATTATTTTTCTGATTCCCTTTGATCTAATCTTTTCCAGGTCTCCATTTTCACCCTTCTTTACTTATCAACATCTAATTTATAATTTCATTTTTCATCTGCCTTCTGAATTCTGGGAGTACATCTCAAATATGTTTCTATTAATATCTGATTTACCAAATTAATTCTACTTTATACTGTTTCCAATGTGAATTTTTATTCTGCAGTTTAATTTATAGCTTCTGTAAAATATTTCCTTATTTCATCACTTCATTATCATTGTACCCACTTGGTTTTGGATATTAGCTTGTTGTCTATTACTTCTCTGGTTTCCTTAATAAATATGTATTTTTGCTTTTTTATTGAAGATCCTATGCAGTTTTCCCAAATTTTCTTCTGATCCTTCATGAGATCATTTTTTAAATTATGTAATTGTTCTGAGTTTTCCAATTGTTTTTCTTTTTGTCTGTTTTTCAGCATTTCCCTCCTCTCTCTCTCTCTCTCTGTCTCTCTCTCTCATTTGGTCTTAAATGAACCTGGAGCTCTTCATCGGCAGGTGGTTTGTTGATATTCGTTTACCCTCTGCCTACTTGTGTGTAAATAAATTAGCTTCTCAGGTCTCATAAATATTAGACTTCCTTCTGCCTTCCACTGCTTTGTTCTCTAATTCTCTGATCCCCTGTAGAGCAAGAATAAACAAGAGCTGCCAGTTCACAGGTCTCCCTGTCCACAGTATCAGAGGTGACTGCTTGGCAGGCTAGACCATCCCAGGGCAGCCTTTCCTGGCTCAAGTCCTATAGATTCTGAGATCTATCACCTCCCCTCTGTGCATACGAGTGACGTGGGCTGGACATGGGGGAGGTCCGGTGGAATGAGCTGCTCAGGCCTGAGTAGTACTGGAAGGTAGAGAGCCTGTGGCCTCAATTCCAGAGTAGTGAGCTCTTGATTTCTGAATCACGGAAGAGCAGGTAAAATTATAATCATAACCCAGTATTTTTCAGGCCCTGTCTCTACAATCATCAAAATGAATATGCTGTTTGTCCACACCTAGGTATTTGTTTTTTTCCATGAAATCCTATGTGGTTTACAGACATCTGACTTTGAGTCTCAGCTTTTTCATTTATTTCCATGTGCCCTTGGGCAAGTGCTCACTGAAATGCAATCCTCTTATTTTTAAAAGAAGGTGTAAATACCCCTATCCTAGAGGATCATAGTGAACATTAAATGAGATAATGGCTTTGAAATAAGCAGGTATGTAATAATCACTTGTTAAATGTTAATTACAAGCATTGCGATAGAATCTGCTTCTCCAAGATTCTCATTAGATTGTCTGCCTTCATTTTTATAGTGTGAATTTTCATATTTCATCAGTCTGAATGGATAATCCAATGAGAAGATGGGAGAAGTCACAGAAAAACCAACTTAATTTCAATCCATAAATTAATTTCTTGGATTTTAATATTTTCATTTTAATCTCGTTCATGTGTGTTTTTCAGAAGCACCATATTGTTAGAATTTTTAGAAGGTTGAGTTTCTACTTGCCTGTGATTTCTTTTTAATGTAGACAGTGAACCTTAAACATGAAGAAGATGGTGCTGGAAAGCTCTTGTAATATATATCCTTTGGGACATGGAAGTGGCTTCATCAACTGGAAAATGTAACACATAGATCAAGTTTGAATTTTGGCTCTAGGACTCCAAGATCCCACGTGGTGATCTTGGGGCTGCAACACAAATTTAGTGAGATTCAGCCTGACTGTGTCTGAAAATAAGGGTCACTTCCAAGGGTCTCGGCCGCGGAGCCGCTCCATGCCCTGGTCCAAGCCGTTACGGAAAGGCAATGCCTTCCTCGTTCCACCTCCTTCAGATTCCAGCACCAGCGCTGGTCCGGCCCCCTCTCCTTCCCAGCGGCACAACGCAGTGCTCTACTCCAGGCCTGGACTTGGCACGAAGCCGCCCGCCCTCCTCTGTCTTCCATCAGCCCCTACAGCAGTGACTCATCAGTTATTTTACTAATAGCCGTAGAACTTGTCAGGTCTCTCGTTGCTCCTGGAATTTATAAAAATCAACAGAGAATCTTTACTGCAGGCCTCTAAATGAAAGTCTCTGTGTAGGAAAATCTGTAACCTGGGGTGACTTTTGAGTTAAGTTAAATTTTATGGCTCAAGAAATGCTCTGCTTGGTTTTTACCACCATTATAAAGCAGAGAAAATAATTTCTGATTCAGTTTACACAAAGGATCACACTGGGTTGATACAGGCTTATGCTTTATGGAAATACTTGCATCTGCACATGGATATGTAGTGAGATAGGTTGTCAAGGATAAGATCAACTTTCTATTAAAAGTTAAAAAGCCAGTGGAGCCAGATACAGTGGGGTCTTTTCACGTTAGATGCAGAAGACACCAACTGGAATGCTGCAGTAAGGATTTAAAAAATATGCACGTGTGCACAAACGCACATCTGTGTACAGACCCGTGTGCATGGACAAGAATACGATGGCTGCCTGGCAGGAGTGCGGGCTGGTCACACACAAAGCCGTGCACGCCCAGTTCAAGAGCACTGAGCAGAGGCTACAGTGACATGGGTGGGGGTGCAAGTCCAGAGCACTCACGGGCAGGAGGACGGCGCGCGTACCCTGGACACGTGTGCACGCTTGGACAAGTGTGTGCTCACACGAAGAAAAGCATGGAGAAAGTGGCCAGGAGCCACAGGCAAGCATGTGGAGATCCACACTGATGTCCACGCCCCACAGGACGTGCCCGGGCACCTGCAGGTGAATCCTCAGAGGCACAGCGCCCTGCCGGCCACCCGCTCTCTACGCTGGCTCAGTGCTTTTGTTTTGACTGAGACTGTTCCTGCAATCTTCTCCTTTACCTATTCCATTTGGGCCATTTTGAGATCTAATTCCCTCCAACTTATTTTCAGGTCTCATCACCTCAATTGGTCCTTCTGCTTCACCTAGAATTCTACAGCGGCTACCTCGTGGCCTGCTTACCAGGCATTCAGAATGACCATTTTGCTGTGTCACTGCTGAGAAAAAGAACTCCTAAAACCAGAGAAAAACACAAGTTGTGGAACCCCTTCTGTATGCCAGCTGTTAGGGGTCTGTAGTCTCATGACTGTAACCATATCCATTTCTACTTTGGGTGGTTCTAATGAGCCCCCTTTATCCTTATCTCTTTCCAGCCTCTTACTTTTATGATGTTTCAATAGGAAAATATAAATTTCCCCACCCCTAAGATTTTGCCTATCATTATGCCAATTTTATTATCTTTCCTCATTCTAGCCTCCTTCATCATACTAATCTGAACATCTGTCTGGCTCTTTGCCCTTGACAGTGAAATCCCATTTCTTCTCTTTCCCAGTTTATGAAAAGCCTACCTTTCCTTCCTTCTAGGTCTTTATTTCTATTTGAAGATTTAATTAGTATTCTGAAGCCTCTTGCAGCTATAATAAGCAGCATGAAGCTTAGCATTTGTTTTTTCTTTCTCTCTGGTTTCGTACATCAATTTTGTCTCCCCAAGTGAATTGTCATCTTCCTGAAGGTTACAGGGATTCCACTTGACCCTTTTTCTTGCCGTCTGCTTCCCAGTCTCCTGCTCACTCCGGTATCTATAGAGCGCTCTGTCTCCTTCTGGTCTGTTCCGTCCCCACTGCTTCAGCTGGCAGCTCCTGGTGCTGCCTGGTCAGAGCTACCTGTGATCACAGACTCCAGACCTGCACTTCCAATTTTGTCACGTTCTGCCCCCTCAGGCCCTGTGGGTCATTCATTCCAACTTGTAGACACTCAAGGGGACACCCCTTCTCATTGTTCTCCCCTAAATCTGTCCCCTTCATTTTCCTCTGATCGTGCACCCAGTCAGCTGCATCGGAGCCTTCTCTGCTGCCCTCCGCCATTCCCCAACATTAAATTCACATCCAGCAGTGCTCCCCAGCACCTCCCCACCCTCGCCCTGTGAGCACTGAGAGGTGGTACATTTGGAGGTGACGGCTCCTGCCTGCCCTCAGTCGGCCTCCTGCTGCCTTCGGAACCATCCGTGTACACACAGACCTGGTCTTGCCATTCTAGAGCATCCCTTCAGCAGGCAGTGCCCCCTACAGCATTGCCTCGCCCTCCCACTACACAGGGGCCTTGTCTTCCCCTCTCCACCCACACAGCCCCTCCTGGCTCCACGTCCTGAGCACATTGCCCCTCTGGACCCAGGTAGCGAAGTTCTCCTCTATCTACACTTTACCTGACTTTTCTGCCGGGAACACTCCCATGTCTCCCACAGAGCTCAGTTCTGAAGGCTTCCCTGACCTACCTGCAGAAGCTAGCCATGTCCATAACGCTGCACACAGCTCTAGAGCGTGCTCATCGTGTGGTCTATCGTGCATGCCTGTCTTCCTACCTGGACTGCTCAGAAGATAGGCACCGGTCTCGCCCATCGTTGGCTCCAGTCCTCACAGCCTCAGACGCGTGCTTGGTGGGGGAATATTCTTATGACAGCCTCCCGGTAGAGCTGCTGTCATGCCTGGTGGGAAGTCCGCTCTTCAGAGAAATTGAGGCATTTCCCACAGTGGGTCTGTTTATCTCCTTTAGAGCTCAAGTGCATACTCTGATGTCCCCAGAGTCCAAATGTGTTCATCTGACAGCACCTCTGCATCAGCCGATTCGGGAAACTCTCAAGTGATCCAGAGGGTTTTTGTCTGTCTGTCTGTCTGTTTGCTTTTGCTGCAGTAGTTCTCCAAACCTTTAGTTTGTTCATGAGAATCTCCAGGCTTGCCATACACCACAGTCCTTCCCAAATCGATTTGGCCTCAGAATCCATTTCATGCGGAGTTTCTAATATAGAACATACTTTGGGAGATGCTTACACCACGTGCTTCCTTTAAGTAAATTCTGGTGTCCTTAGCCTTCGGAGGAGCCCTCGCCCTCCCACCTCTCTCTCAAAGGAGTGTCTGTAAACCCACTCAGCTCGCTCAGTCACACAGTGGCTAGAAGGGGTTGGCCCCGCGGTTCCCTGAGTCCGGCATGTGTAGAAACCTCCACTGGACGCTGGTGACAGGAGAGTGGTGGAGGTGAGCCTTCGATGCTCCTGCCTTATCCCCATTCATGTCCAGGAGCCATGGGATGCCTCTTCCAGAGGTGAGGCGAGGAAACAGTGCTGGCACCCTGCACCCATGCCTACCCCTGCGGTACAGCCTGCGTCCTGCTTCCCCCGGGTGAGGGCGCTGGAATTGTCAGCATCGCCCATGCTACAGGACAAGTTTACTTATGTCTGCCTCCAGCAAGATCAGCACGGGCATTCCCTAGTCCTCTGTAATTTCACAGGCTCAAGGACTCCTGTTTCTCTTGACCTGTTTCATCGCTGGTGGCACAGCTGCTGACCTGGATTTGCTTTCCTTAGTGCAGGTGACATAGTGGCTCGGACGATTCAGATATTGGACAAAGCAAAACCTCCATCCCTTTAGACCAGAGAGAGAGGGAGGGAGGGAAGGAAGGACAGAGGGAGGGAGGGGGGTGGAGAGGGAAGGGGAGATGGGGAGAGGAAGGGGGTGAGGGAGAGGGAGAGAGAGGGAGAGAGAGAGAGGGAAGGGGAGGGAAGAGGAGGGAGAGAGAGGGGGAGAGGGAAACAGATGGGGAGAGGGAGGGGGAAGAGGGAGAGGGAGGGAGAGAGAGGGAGGGAGAGGGAGAGAGAGGGGGAGAGGGAGGAGGAGAGGGAGGGGGAGGGGGAGAGAGGGACAGGGAGGGAGAGAGAGGTGGGGAGAGGGCAGCTCTGGAATCGAGGCCCGGGTTCCAAACCTGGCCCCAGGACTTCCAGCCTCAGCTCTGCTGCTTTGCTCGCTGGGACAGGTTACTGACCTCCAGAATCCCACCTTCTGAGGGTAATCCTGTGTGATGACAATAAGAATAAGAATGCCGACCTCACAGGGCTGCCAAGGGGAGAAAGTGAAATAACTCAGCGCTTGGCATATAGCAGCAATCATTATGTCTGCTATGTTTATGTTTTAGGTTACTGGCATTTTTCAATTTAGTCTTTTGTTATTTTAAACATTAAATTTACTTTCTTTTCCTTTCTTAGAATCTAGTAAGGCTTCATAGAACTTTATTTTTTTTTTAATCTAAGGAGAAACTAAAAGAATATCTATTAATCCTTTTTGCAAAGAGCTTGTAATCATCTGGGGAAATTAATCAGAAGCATAAGTAAAGGTTACAGAATGATACATTATATGCAATATTTCAAATATGTCTAAAGGGAAAAAATATGCAACTCTTTGTAGATAAAGAAACGGAGTGTTAGATAAACCCATTTTTCCCAAGTTTAGAAGTTTGCATGGCAAACAAGGGCAGCCAAGAAGATTTGAGAGTATTTGGGGTATGTGTATTATTTAGAGTTTAGCCTCACAAAGCCAGTGAATCTAAACATTTTTTGGTATTGAGGCCATTTTATATTCATAAAAATTATTGAAGACCCCAAAGAGCTTTTGGTTTTGTAGGTCAAATCTATCAATATTTGTGATACTAAAACTTAAAGGGAAAAATTTTAAATATGTATTTACTCATTTAAAAGAACAATAAAACCATCACACACTAGCATAAATAACATTTTAATGAAAAGTAGCCTTTTTTCAAAACAAATATATTGGTGAGAAAGGGGGCATTGTTTTATATTTTTGTAAATCTCTAATATCTGTAGTAGTAGAAGACAGCTAGATTTTGATAAATGTTTCTGCACTAATTTCTTGCCTTGCACTGTTTTGGCAGAAATGAGTGAGGAAAACTGCTTCATATGGATACATACTTGGAAAAGGAACTAGTATCTTAAAGGCCAATTCAGATAATTGTGGATGTTTTTCTTCGATTCTACACCAAAACTCAACAGATGATAGTTATTTAAGGATTAGTGGCAATGTGAAATCTGAAATTATATAAACTTTCTGTATTCTCTGATATTAAAATTCCCTGATCAACCCACTTTAAATGGATATTTTGCCCACAAATCATTTTATAACATTATGTGTCGGTCATTTGGAAATCATGGTTTTGGTGAATTAAGCAGATCTTCCAAATGTTGACTCATTATTATACAGTATCAAAATTTTATTTTATTGATATCATCACCAGTCCTATCAGAAATGTCTTAAGCTGTCAAGCTCATGGTGATGAATACAAGTTTTCCAAAATTCTAATTTTTACTTTATAGCTTACATGTGGTCATTGGCAATAAAGATTTCCAACTGTATTTCTTGAAAGGACAGGCTCACTTCATTCATTTTTGAGAAAATATCTCCCAGATACCGTAGTCTGAGAAGCCATATTCAGTCCATCAGTCATTTTGTCAAATAAAAATGGCATCCTATAAAAAATACTAGTTTTGCTTGTAACTCAAATGATTGTATAATTGCTTCTGAGACACCATAATATTTCTGTATGGGAAAGAAGCATTTTATCACATAGAGATTTAAAAAGATGCCACTGGGTGTTACTAAGTGGCTAGCAGTTTTATTGGTGGTTTTTACATTATCAGTGCAAATGTCAAGAAAATGAAAATGACAAAGGACAACTTAGCACTATTATGAAAGCAGCTTTGATCTCTCAGACTCCCCATAAGTGTCTCAAGGACCCACCCTGGTTTGCAGACCATATTTTGAAAACTGCTGGTCTAAGCTGCTTTAACAAATATACCCTAGAATATTGACAAACAGGAAAAAGTTTATTCTCTCTTGTAAAAGTTTCTAGTGGTGGTTCTCAACTAGGGGCAGTTTTGCCCCCAGTGGACTTCCGGCATCATCTGGAGACATTTTTGGTTGACACTGCTGGGAACAGGCTGTTACTAGCATCCAAGATCCTGCAATGCACAGGGAAGCCCCTCAACAAAGAATTATTCAGCCCCAAATGTCAGCAGTGCTGAGGGTGAGAAAGATGGGTTCATGTTTCTGGAAGTTGTGGAGGATGGATGTCCGGTCCAAGTAGATTGTCAAAGCGTTCAGATTCTTTCTCTCCAGGAGCTCTGCTTCCTGCAGGAGTTGTCCTCACCGCAGCTCTGGCTCTCTGGAGCTGCATCCACACTCCACAAGGGGCAAAGAGAAAAGGTGGAGGGCAAGCAGCTGGCCTTAAGAAAATGGTGTGACCACTGCACACTTCCTTCCAGCTACCACATCCAGCTGGAGAGAATGTGGTCCAATGGCCAGGCAAAAACTTGGTGGTGGAGAGGGGGAGACTTCCCCATCAAAGGAAGTGGGGAGAGTGGTTACTGGAGAAGAACCATGATTATCCAACACAATAGGGAAAGCTTCAAATCACTTTAAAGGGCGCTCAAAGAAGCCAGAGGTCTTTATAGAACAGCTTAAAATTCTATTCATACGTAATATTGATTGATTTTAAATATAAGTTTAAAATCTGGACTTATAAAAATATATTTTACCATTCACTTTCTGGAGGCAAATTAATTCCTTGTAGGCCTAGTATATAGATTTGGAGAGCTTATCAGCTTCTCTAAAATGTGAATGAGCTTGTTCCATAAACTGGTTTATGGAACT
The DNA here is from genome assembly GCA_026826555.1 of Tolypeutes matacus. Lineage (NCBI taxonomy): Eukaryota > Metazoa > Chordata > Mammalia > Cingulata > Chlamyphoridae > Tolypeutes > Tolypeutes matacus. The sequence continues at coordinate 923,007 of JAKSZT010054382.1, forward strand.
TACCTTTGATTTCATTAAAGTCCTGCACTTCTAACTTGGAAAAGTCAAAGAAAGACATTGACTTACTGTCAAAAACAACAGTTCTGGATAGAGGCCCCTTGAAAGTCCCATTCCTGTGAGCTGCCAAACATTTATAGCGAATTTGAAATGAGATGCTTAATTACATAATTTCATTCCAATTAAGCTGCTAATTAATTGACAGGGCAACTCTGAGTGCTGGGCACGGGGCAGGAAACAGGCAGAAGCATCTTGAGCACATTACCTGTGACCCATTGGGAGAGATCAGTTAATAACCAGGGAAGAGGCTGGAAACGGAGTTTGTGGGAGGGAAAAAAGCAGAGGCCAGTCCCAGGAGAGCCCGGCCGAGCCTACAGGCCGATTCTTGAGAGAAATGGTAGAAATATCCTCTGAATGAACATCTACTTCATGCCTGATCCCGTGCTAGGAAGTTACAAAAGAGTTAGAAGGCACCAGAGCATCTGCCAAGTTCCCGTCTTAAGGGATGGTGTTGTTTGGAGTTAGGTGATTAGCTTTGCCCTCTGCCCAGCTGGAAACTCATCCCTTCTCTTTCTACCTCTTCATCTCGGAGGACAGCTTTTCTGGGGACAGGTCAGCAGCGTCCACCTTATCTCCCTACAAGGCAGTGCAGTTTTCAAAATAAAACACATTATTTTAGTACTTGCATAGCCCAGCTTTTTGGAGTAGAAATATTTACAGTAGGCATAAACGTTTTTTCATACATATGTGCATGATGGACTTCCTACCTTACTTGCCTACACTGGTTAATGCAGAAGCAGATCCTGTGGGGCAGGCAAGCTGGCTGTGTAGCTACTGCATGTCAGCGTGGGCTCCAGGATCTTTTCAAATAGTTCAGAACTGCTCAAAGGCTTCATTATCACACCTTGTAATTGGCTTTTTAAAATGAAAGCAAAAATAAGGTCAAGTGCTTTTTATCACCAATCCCAGGGGATTATCACCCAGTACTATCACTGTCCCTAACTGGCTTCATGTGTTTATATCTTTAAAACGTTCTTTGAGAGTTGGATTTCCTTACCTATATATCAACTTTTTGCTTATCTCTAGTTTCCTGTCAGAAATCACATCACTTCAGGCGTAAGCGTCCGTGTTGGCATGAATTGACAGGTTTCAACAGAGTGAATAACGGACGCAAGAATCTTTGCTTAAAAACAACATAATTTTTAGCAGAAGTACACAGAACCCCAAAGAGATGTAATTCCCAGAGAATTGTTATAGAACAGAAAGTTTCTCTCTGCTCTTTCAGCACGTGTACCCACACATCTGCCTCAAGCCTTACCAGTGCGTGGGGTTGGGCCTCTCCTCACAAGGTGGGAGCTGGTGGACCTTTCTTTGGGCTTGTGCAGGGCATGGAATCCCCTCCCCTGAGTTAGTTTCACCCTCTTGCAGGAGCCTGACTGGTCCAGTCTGGACACCAATAGAAGGTGCTACATGGGCAGTGACCCGCTGAGGTCTGTTTCCACCAAAGCTCAGAGTCCTAGGCTAAGCCCAGCAAGTCTGCAGGACACGTGGGCACACGTCCTTTATGCGTCGCAGCTGGACGGCGAGCGCTGTAGGGCCTGGGGTGACAAGCCAGTGCCATCCCCTCACGGCACTGATGAGGAAGTTACAACACAAGGGGGTGTGAGCGAACGTCAGGTAGTGTCATAATCAACCCCTTCCGATTTCATTCCTCACATTACGTGGATTAGTGAGAAGTCACAGGGTTGGTCCATGTTCAGTCCTTATGTATCAGTGGACATTCTTGATGGTCAAGCCCCTCTTCTAGAAGATTCCGAGGCTTTGGGATATCAGACTTCTTGGCTGGCAACACTATTGCTTCTCGTCACATGGGAACATCAACTCCAACAAGGAATCCCTTTTTTGAGGACACTTGGGGGAAATGGGTATCACTTTGCCAAGCCCTTGCTGTGCCCTTATCTTATGGGCACCATAAATCCTTGACCTGACCTTATTTTCCACTAGATCAGAGCCCTAATTAGATCTTCAACAAGGCACTCGTGACTCAGGTTATTTTCATATGTTTGTTTTATTTGAAAGCAGAAAATTAATGAATAAAATATTCATAATGTGTTTTTTAGATCCCAGATGTTAAGCATTCTTTGGTAGATATGTAAGGGAGCTGTAAACCATGTTTGGACTTGTGTATCACTGTAACTGTCAATAGAGACAAGGACATGAACAAAAATTCAACTTAATATTCCTACAAGTCTTATTTGCTTCTTGGGGTGAGACAGTCCTAATTGGCTTCTTATGTATCATTAAGACATCCTCATCTGGATATTTATATCATGTCTATGAAAACTTTATGGTAGTATTTTTTTTTTATTTTAAATTTCTAAAAGAGACATGTTTACGGATATTTCCAAAGTTCATGTATTGCTCTTAAGAAACAATGTCTAGAACTTATATTGCTAAGTAAAAATTTCCAGTATTCATATTCTTGAGGGAACAAAAATTTGATTTATAGTGAGAATGATAAAACCCAACACTCTTTGTCATAATTTCCAAACAAGGTACAGGATTTTTCCTATGGGCTGTAAGAGGTGAAGCCTATCTTATCTGATTTCCTTCCTTTATTATTTGAAACCAGCCAGACATCTGTGGACCATTGCGATGGGAGGCTGAGTCAGTGTTTTAACTCTGGCATAAAATTGAATGTACTGAAAGAAACATGCTTTACTATTGACTATCCTTTGCTTAGATGACATTTCTGAATGCATATTTTATTAAATTATTTTGATTACTGAACAGCATAAAAAGCTCTTTTATAATACCAAATTAAATTTCCTAAAGCACTGGAAAAATTAATAAACTGAATATACCCATAACAAAAAGGCAAAATTTTAGAACACTAAATTTTTTATAAATGTAATGGTTTGAAATAGCCTTGTTCATGGGAAAAAAGATAAGAAAAAATATTTGAAAAAGTTAATACAGTTGAAACTTCTTGCAACCATTTCTGTATGTGCCTAATTTCTAAAGTTTCCTTAACAAATGTGTGCTAAAATATACTAAAGAATTAAAGTACGATACATAAGATTCCAAAATGAGGACACAGGATAACATGAAGTTCAAGAAGAAGGAGATGTGCATCCCTGAGAGGGACAAGGACAATGCCCTCTGAACACATTGCCCATCACAACATAAGATTTATACTGTTACTTTATTAACACACGGAATACTTCTCAAGCAAACAGTAACTTCGGAATGTTCCTATAAATATTTTTTCCTAAAGAAGAATATGGCTAGTGATTTTTTTTTTTAATGTGGCAAGGAGAAAAGTTTTTATTACAGTCACATTTTACACATCATTCATGTTTTATCTTACATCTTTTTCTTTGCTAAACTCTGATTTATATGCCCAGACAACATTTTTTTAAAATATATTTTTTATTAAAGTATATCATCATACATGAACATGCATAAACAACAAGTGTATAGTAAAGACTTACAAAATAAATATACACAACATCATACAGGGGTCCCACACGTCACCCCTCCAGCAACACTTTGCATTGTTGTGAAATATTTGTTACAAACTATGCAAGGGCATTGTCAAAACATTGCTACTAATGATAGTCCATATCTTACATTTGGTGTATTTTTCCAACTCACTGTTCCAACCAGTCATGGCACGAGGGGTGACGTCCTCTAGAGCGGTCAAGAGGAGTGAGTTCTCTGGTTGGCTAGAAAGGGGCGTGAGATCACGCTGGTTCATTAGATTAGTCAGGATTTATTTCCAGCTGGAGTGGAGGGCTCTTCCCTGAAGTTTGGATACTTGAATAAAAAATACTTGAGTACATTTTGGACTTGGGTAGCAATGCACATTACCAATATCATCTTCTGCAACCTTAGTTTCTGTTTCCAGTAACATGGGGGATATGTCACTTCTGCCTGAATCACAGGGTTGTTTTCAAGGAATGTGAAATAGCGTCAGCACATGCTCTTGTAGGCAGGCCACTGGCTCTCAAATGCCTGGCGATACTTTTACAATGTGTCCAAGGCTCCTTAGCCAATGGAGTTTAAGTACAATCTAATCTTCCCTTCGCCCTTTTCACTGTTCAGCCAGAGGATACAGAGCTTATCATTTATGCCTGGCCACAGTTGTCACATCTCCAAAGTTGCATTGTTCAGCTTTGTACTTCTCTACATGGCCATAGTTCTTCAAACAGTCTGTAAGCTTTGTGCACCAACCCTATTTTATGTCTGTGTGTCTATTTTTCCATGCATTTTCATCAAGCATTGATTTTTCACCAATATACATGTACAATGATGACGGCCAGCTGTTGTGCTGAGGAGCGTGTAACCAGCAGAGGGGAGAGCATGGGTGGGGATTTTATACATCAAATGAGCAAGACACGTTTCTCCCCTACCCTCCGGAGGTCCCAGGATCAGTTCCACTTGAATTCACCTGTTGCACCTTCTATCATGCATTATTCACCCACGCTTTCTTCACCCACACTGCTCTTCTTATTCGTGGCACATATCCAGTTTTCACCTCATTATGGAGGGCAATGAAGTGATGGCTCAGCCTGAGCAACTTTTGATCCTGTGGCCAGTTCTCCCTTATTCTAGAAGCCAGAACACCTGGCTTAACCTTGCGTGCCCCACTCATCCTCTGTGTGCCTCCATCTCCTTGGAGAGAAATGACCAACCTCAGCAGGCCAGTGAGAGGGAAGTCGAGACCGGCTAGGGAGAGCAAGACAGAAGTGGGTGCTGAATCGCCCCATACGCTCTGGAAAGAGGAGGACATTTGTTATTTATAGTGAGATTCTAGATCCAGGTGACTGTGGAAGGCACGAGCGAATTGACTTCACATCCTCTTCCTTCCATAATGAGTCTGCCAGGAGCCATTGATTATGTAGCACAAAATGCAGTATCAAGTATAGATACGCCAAGATGCAGTTTTGTGAGCGTGAGCCAAGGAAAGGCATTCTATACTGTGAAACCATGTCTCCTTCTTTCTCAGTGTGCCCAGGGAGAGAGGGATGGCTGATGGCTTCGCATGCATGCTCTGCCCCAAAACGCTCTTCTCGTGCCTTGTCCTGGCCGCCTTTTATACACATGGGGCCCACGGAGAAGGGTTGATGTGTCCTCAGTACTCAGTGCCCATTTCCTCATGTGCTGGGATATGTTTCCTTGGTGTCCTGGCCCTGCCATGAGGCTCTTCGCCAATTCAGTTCCAACACAGGAATGCTTTCCCTTTTTTGATTTCCCTTTGCATTTATCAGCTCCATCAATGCAAGATACTGAAAGGTTCAAATTGATTTTCCTTCTCAAAACATGAAAGGTCTGTTTTTCAAACTTCAGTATTTCCTTAGGAATTATCTCTGATCAATATATGTAAGAATTAAAGGGAAACTCCTAACTCCCCCTTTTGATTGTCAGTAACTCAAAGCAACCTGTTTACCCACTTGGATTCTTCCCAGCAGAAAATGTTAACAATTGTAATTATCACCATTATGCAGTATGTTCAATTGTACAATCAATATAATTGCCAAATGGAAATTATACAATAAATATAATTGCTGCTTTACTCCTGTGCAGTATTTCACTGGCACCTCACATTTATTTTGTCCTTTAATTAGTAACAGGTGTAATTACAGTACCGCGCTTCAAGCTGAAGCTGTGTAATTGGCAGCAGTGGGCATAGGGAACCCCTCCTGGGAGGTGCAGGGCACGCCTCGCTGTGCTGGGATTGCTTGCAGGTGCTGTCTAGCCCACCGCACCTCCAAATCCAGCTGACCATGGATACTTTTGGCGTCAGCTCTAGGCCACAGGTGCCCTGTAGTTCCTGAGACACACTGCTCTGCCATCCCCTTGCGACTTCCACTGCTCTGCTATACCTGTTCTTTGTCTGTTGAGATGACTTTGTGTGGCAAGCATTTGCTGAGAAGCAGTCATGTGCCAGGCACTGCTGTGTGCAGGAGCTATTCAGTGAGCAAGGGAGCCATGCCACTCACAAGTGGTGGATAAAATCTGAGGCCACAGAGAAACAAAGCAAGAGCTAAGATAAATTTATGGTGATTGTGCTAAGAAGAAAAATGCTGTAACACACTGATGTCTTAGGGGGATTACTGCTTTTATGGGGTACTCGGGGAGAGTTTTCAGAGACATGCCATTTAAATTGAGATGTGAAAGATGAGGAAACTTGTTCTGGGAGAAGATATGACCATTCCAGAGGCCTTTGATCAGGAAAACTTAGGGCCAAGCTTAGAGCTTTCAAGGGGGAGAACTAGAGAGCTAAAGTGTGGGGGAGTGGGGATTTAGAGAGAGAGAGAGAGAGGGAGGGAGAGAGAGGGAGAGGGAGAGAGGGAGAGAGAGGGAGAGGGAGAGAGAGAGGTACTCTGAGGTGTACTGGGCGAGGTAGACAGGAAGGGCTTAGATTTTTGGAGGGTCTTTAAGTCATAATAAATAATTTGGTGTTTACTCTAAGTGGAGGCTTTGGGGAAGGGGAGTGGCAGGCTGCTGGCACAGTGATAGGATGTAGAGGAACAAGAATGGAGGAGGCCAGAATGGTGAAAAGTGCCGGCTTAGAGTAGCCAGTGGCTCTACTGGGATGATGCCAGTGAGGATGGCAGGAAGAGAGGATGGAAAACAAATATTTGGGTGGTGTAGTCACCGCTGCTCACTGATGGAGTTGATGTGTTGGGTGAGGCAAACGTTGAAATCCCTGGCTTGGAATTTACCGAGATGGGTGATATCTGGGAAAAGAACAGCGCTGGGAGTAAGAAACCAAATATTTTTCAACTTGAAATGCTGTTAGACATCTAGGTACTTTGTTGGATAAATAACCTGAAGGCAGCACCATGGCTATAGAAATAAATTCAAGACTTAACATCATTGAATCGCAATAACCCACCAACCCAGGGGAGACACAGAGAAACACAGCAGAGACAGAAGTCAAAAGAGAGTCCAGGATTGGACATGGAATGTCGCAACATTCAGAAGTCTTTAGAGCCCACACGGATGATGAAGAGCCAGCAACAAAAATTCAGAACGAGCTACCTGGGAGGTAGAAGCAAAGTTGGGAATCTCTGGATACCGCTCCCGCCGAGAAAATGTGTTTCAAGGAGAAGAGAGGGCATAATGGTGAGATGTTACCAAGAGAAAGATGAAATCACAGGCACAGCTTTGGGATCTGCAACGTGGAGGCTGCTCCTGGCGGGAGGTGAGTCTGGCTTGAGGGCGTTGAAGAGAAGATGCGGGTGAGGAGGTGCAGGCGGCAAGTACATGTTCTCGGGGGGTGCTGGGATGGAGCACAGTTGATGGTGGAGGGGCACATGGGTCAAAGAAAGGCTGTTGGATATTTTTCCATGTGCAAAATGTGGAGCATGAGAAACCGAGGCTGCCGGACGGGAGGACAGGAACACAGTCCTCGAGCTGGTGAGAGGTGGAATCCAGAATACAGGGAAGGAGCTGCCTCGGGAGCAGGGGCTGGTCCTCCCTGTGAGAGGAGGGGACGCGAGCGTGTGGTCAGCCCATGCGCCGGTGGGAGGACTGTGCTGCTGTGCCCTGGCGGGAGGACTGTGCTCCCGTGTCCTTGCGGGAGGACTGTGCTGCCGTGTCCTGGTGGGAGGATCGCTGCTCCTCGGAGCAGTTCGTGATCAGGAGGAGAGAGACACAGCGTACCCCACACTCCATGAGTCAGACAGTGGTATGAGCAGCGGGGCAGTGCTGAGGGGGGCAGCCATGGGAGTGAGCTGCCTTCCAAAGTTTGACAGAGGAGGTGGCGTCTGAATTGGGCCTTGAATAACACATGCAACTGTGCTGTTTTCTGACTTCGACATCAACACGTGTAAGGGCATTTGCTCTAGAAGGGCCCTGGTGAGAAGCTTTGACAGAATGAGTGAGGCTGATGCACGGTGATCTCTTCTGCCCAGTGCCCCTATATTCCCCAAACAGTAAATCCCTCTGAGGCATCACAGCCTGATCAAAGGCCCTGTCCTGCCCCTAAAATGCTTTTTCTCCCCTTCCCTTGGCTAAATTCTCATTATCCTCTGCAGCTCAGTTGAAGTACCACCTCTTCCAGAAAGCCTTCCCAATGCACTCCTCAACCCCCTTGTCGAGTTGGATTATATTCCTTCCCATGTGTAGTATAATAATTCTTACTTTATGGATGTGTTGGGATGGGCATGGGCCAGACCTTCAGGGTAGAAAGAGAAGCAACTTGGGCAGTAACCACCCGGGAGCTCAGGCAGGAGGGATGGTGTGAAATCCAGAGGCTTGGATGGTCTAACAGGGTGGTTACAGTCCTGGAGAAAGATTGTTCTGGTTTCTGGTACATGTACAGAGGGGCCTAGCCCAGCACTTGGCTGTGACCCAAGGCCAGCTTTCAGGTTATCATGAAACATACAAATGAATAAGAGCCACAGTAAAACAAAACCTCTCACCTTACCAGCCGGGAATCCTGCTTGACTGCAGTGCAGGTCATTTTGGGTGGGAATTGGGCACTACCGGCATCTTTTCTCCAGCCCAGGGATGGATTTTGTAAGGAAAGTGTGGCGCTTGCCCTAGCAGGTGGCAGAAAGTGCAACGGAGTGAGGCTTTTCCCCTCCCATCTCTAAAATGAAGCCTTACAAGATGGGAAAGGTGGCAGCTCCTTATCTGCATATGGTAGCAGGGGATTGGGCCCCAGAAGCCCACTCCTCATCCTTGGAACCTGTGGATGTGTTCCATTAACTCACAGATGGACTTGTTTGCCAACAGGCTGGCCTTGCGATGAGATTCTCCTGGATGATTCAGTGGCTCGATGTAACCACAGACATCCTTACAGGTGAAAGCAGGAGAATGGACAGTCAGCGTCAGAGACTCGACCAGCTGCTGCAGCTTTGAGGATGGAAGGCGAGGCCGCAAGCCAAGGTGTGAGCAGCCTCCAAAAGCTGGACAAGGCATATGGATTCTTCCCTGGAGACCCCAGAAGGAATGCACCTCTGCTGCCACCTTGATTTTAGCCCAAACACACCCATTTCAGACACCTCAGCCTGTAAGAAAATAAACTTGCGTGGTTGTAAGCGACGGGTCTGTGGTAACATGTACAGCAGTGATAGGAAACCAGTGCACATGTGGTGTGCCTTCATGCCTGAATCTGAAACTCCAGATAAAACCCTATATGTTAATAGTGTAACTTATTGACACGATGACAACAGCCTGGGATCCAAATACCAAAGGCTGTGCAGCACAGCAGAGCCCTTCCAAGGATGCGGTTTAAAACGAGAATGCTCAGAGACTCTGTTTCCTAAACTCCACCACTGGGGCAGTCACAAATTCAACTATGACGATGTACTTGAAATAGTTTTGTAAACTGTGACTTTTCCAAAAACCAGTGAGACAATTCAAGAAATGTTTTAGAGTATTAGAAAGTGTACTGGCCGAGAAACAAGAGCTGGATTCGGGTGCCACCTTCAGCACCTGTGACCTTCTACAACCTGCCCAGACTTTTGGAGACTCCGTTTTTTCATCAGTAAAATATGGATAAAAGGGTCTATGCATCTACACTGAAGGATAATGTTAAAAGAGCAACTGAACCTGAACTGTCATTAACAATGAAATACGTCTCTGCGGCTCTGCCTCAATTGGGCTCTGGAAGACGCCATGCACAAAGAAGGCTCCTTCTGACTGTACAAGCTCGTCTTCCTCTTCTGTCCATGAGCTGTGGCAGGCAGGTGATGAGGAAGATGGCAGAGTCCTGGGTACAGTCTCCAGCCATGGTGCCTGGGAGATCATCACCAGTTTGGCCTGAGTTTCTGAACTTCTAAAATAATCCCATCAGTCCTTATTGGAAAGGCCTTTGGGAATCGCTCCTCCACATTCAGGTTGATTCCTGAGAAATTCCTAACCTCCAGAATCCAGGCTCGGAACTCAATCCTCTGAGCACCCAGAAGGCCCAGAGTCCTCAGGTGTCTAAAAAGACAGCAACCATGTGAAGTATTTAAGCTTGCCCTGTCCATGCTGAAAGGTGGTGGGCTTGTGCTTCCAAGGTGAGTGTACCCGACTGGGCCTCACCAGGCAATGCTCCATGCAGAGAGAAAGTGGGTAGGGTTGGTATCGTATGAAGTGCTTAGAAGTGTGTGCAGACTTACTATGGATTTGACATGTTTAATCTGTGTAAGCTGGCGTGGCTTAATTACACTCTGATTCATGATTTTGCAATAATCTCATCCTGTAGCTGCTGCCCCTAAATGCAATGCTGTGCCCACAGTTGGCAGGAAAGTATATTATCCTAGTGTGGCAGGTTGAGTTGTACACCCCAGAAAACAAACACCTTCTTAATCTTAATCCCATTCCTGTGGGTGTGGCCCCATTGTAAATAGAACCTTTTGAAGATGTTATATTTTCCTTCCTCACTATATCACTTTATTTTTTTTACTTTTTCTTTTATATTGATTTTTATTAGAAAAGCTGTAGGTTTACAGAAAAGTCATGCAGAAAATACAGAGTTCTCATACCACCCCCATTATTCACACTTTTTGTTAGTGTGATGGTAACTTTGTTATAATTGATGAAAGAAAATTATTGTAATTGTGTTATTAGCTTTAGTCCATGGTGGAGTCTTTCCTTTTGGAATGACGAAATTGTTCGAAAGTTTTTGAGAGACGAAGGTACAACATTTGAAGATGTTATTTTTTGTTGCGGTGTGGCCAGCTGAATCAGGACTGGCCTTCTGTGGTTAAAGGAGCCCTTTGTAGGCGGTAGAAATGCAGGCCTGGTGAGAGAGAGCCACAGGAGGAGCCCGATGCAGAAATCACTGGGAATCTGGAGGGGAAAGGAGAGGCCGTCACCATGTGAAAGGCCAGGAATCCCAAGGATTGTGGGCACCAGGAAGGAGCAAGGCTTCCAGCCCCAAAACCATGAGTGATAAATGTCCATTGTTTAAGCGAACCCATGGCATGAACCCATTCGTCATACCAGCCAGGAAACTAAGGCCCCTGGAGAAAACAGCACTTGATGTTCAAAGGATATGTGAAGGACCATGTGACATTTATCTAAGATTATACAAGAACAAGTAAGATTATTCTAGAATTTTGGCAGTTCTTCATAAACTTGTGGAATAAAAAGGTCTTGAAATCCTTCGGCTACTTATTTTTTCTTTTTTCCGCACATATGTAATTATTGTAAGCAAAACAGAAGCAATAACTGAAGTAGTAGTTGATATAGCTGTTTTGTTTAAATTGCATTTGACCTATTAGCAGCATTATTTAGAATATTAGCTTGACAGTCTGCTCAACACAGAGAACATTTAATTACAAATCTGTAAAGCATCTAGGGTTGAAAATATCAATGAATAGTTTGTACAAAATAATTGATGCCACCATTTGAACAATAAAACCCTAAATATTTGTCCCATTAAAAGTCCCTACTTCTACTCACTAGCTATTACTTCATATTCATTGAAAATATGGGAAAAAACACCTTTAACAACACGTGAAGAAACACACAGCTTATCTGGCTACTTTCTTGATCTATCAAATGCAATATAGAAGAAAAAAGTTTATTTCTCTTGGTAGCAGATCAAACAAAGGGCACATTTTTTTCTTTGCAACAGCTCCTGTGGGGATAAACAATAAAAGATGGTTTAGAAAGAGAATTACATTTGCTAGTCTTGGCAGACTTAGTAGGAAAGTTGAGAAATTTGTGACAGATAGCTTACAGCATTACCTAGTACTGACTATTTAGATGCCATCTCTTCCTAATCTTCCCTTCATTAAAATAAGCAAAAGAGATTTTAAGGTTAAAAATTTCTCATGCAAACAGTCCTTATCAAGCTGTATTAATTTGGGGAAAAGCCAGTATGAACTTTTAACAATTTTATCTGTGGTTTACAGAAGTGTTGGTTCATTTGTTCTTTTTTTTTTTTTTTCCTCATTTATTGTCCCTTCTTCTTGTGTGAATTTATAGAATATCAGTTGACTGTAAGGCCCTGATTCTAATTGTAATGTACTAAAAATTACTTAAGGAAGGAGAACTATGTGTCTATGCTAATTATTCAACTAATACATAAATGCATTATTTAATTCGTTTACTCCTTATTGCCTAGTACAGTCTACAGTGCCAAGATTCTTAAATTTAATCCAACATATGAAGTAGATTTGTAGGAATTCCTGAACTCTCCCCATTTCTGGGATGCTGACTGCAGCTCGCTCGGCTTAGTTCTCTATGATCAGTCTTGCTCTAGGAGCTGATGTCATGGATATAGTTCATGGCCTAGGGTGAGAAATCCTTTCCTGAACGTGTAACTGAACAGATGAGATTCATTTATCTGTTAACACACCAATTTGATTATACAAGATATTTTGAGACCCTGGAAATCAGTTTTCTTAAACAGAAGTAGTTTTCCATGTTTTATGTAAAACCTTGGTTGTCTCATTTTTTGTATTTGCCTTAACGTGTATATGGTCAGACAGAGAAGGTTCAAAAGTGGCTTCATACAAAGCCATGTGGGGATCTCTGTCACGTGATGTTAGAACCACTCTTCACATAAAGCCCCGGAATCAGGCTTGATGGTGGCTGAAGCACTTTCACTTTCCTTGTGCCCTGAGGTTAAGCTGAGAAAGCTTTTTACTGTGGACCAACCCAAGACCTTCAGGGAAAGGGCTTGCATTACCCAGGTCCCATTGCCCCTGAAGGAGAGAAAGGGGCCCCACCTCCATATCCAGCAGAACCAGGCTCAGCTTCAGTTTTCAGTCACACATGAAGAAACGGGCTGGACCGCAGGGCTGTGGTCTGGGTGGACAGACTGAATTTGGCATGTGTAGGCATGGTTGCAAGTGGAACAGAAATGGACTCTGTGGTCCGAGGGAGGTAGTTTAACAGGCAGGAGTTTGAGGGTGCTTCAGCCAAAAGTTTTTGTTGTTTGAAAACTGCATTCGAATGGCTTTGATTTCTCCTGGGGAAATCACCAGCTATCTGAAGCCATAGCTGTCTCAAACTGCCCATTCCTCCCTTGGTGTTTTAATCAGCTCTCCTAGTCTTCCAGGTTTATCCTTGAGATTGAAGGAAAAACAAAATCTTAGTGAAATCTACATAAAGATACCACCTAACTTCTTAACTAAAGGGGCCGTTTTGATGGGAGGCTTTTGAGTATCAGTTATTGAGGGGGCAAAGCTTCAGTTAGGGCTAAGGTAGGTTAGCTTCCTCAGCAGGGCACTGGAAAGGGAAGTGCTGTTAGAAGAAAGCGTGATGTGACCTGGAAACATCACGAAAGTACGCCATCAGTACACCCTTGAAGGGTAACTATCATGCGAGGAAAACCATAGAACCCCTTGCAATAGGTTTTTCTATAGTTTTCATTAAGCATCATTCCTTGAAGAAATGCTAAGTATATTTAACTCACGTAAATTCATGTCATTCACTTATTTAGCCCTTCAGTGTCTAGTACATAAGAAATTATATTCAGGTCTATTAAGGATGAAAAGAGTGATTTATATAGGTCATGCTCCATAGGCTCTTAGAGTTTAGAGAGGAAAAGAATTAACATGGTTGGAGGTATCAGCCTAATGTCAAAGCTTTGTAGAAGAGGTAGCATTTGAAAGATTTAGAGAGAGAGTTCTAATGCATAGAATTTCAGAGGGTGGTTATACCTGACTGGCAGTGGGTCAAGTCAGAGGATTCACAAAGGGGCATGTAGGTTGTCATCAGTTGATCCTGAGATGAGTATGTGGAAAAGTGAAGATGAGGAAAAAAAAAAAAAAGAGATTAAAGCTAGTAGCACAAGGGTCATTGGCCACTTTTTTATTTTATGGAGGTATTGGGGATTGAACCCAGGACCTTGTACATGGGAAGCAGGCGCGCAACCACTGAGCTACACCCGCTCCCTGTCACTGACTGCTTTTGGGTGAGCAATTCTACATACACCTTTACCTTCTCCAGTCAATTATCAGCTGTTACCTAGTAAATGCAATGTTCTTTTATATTTTACAAATCACATCATCAATACCACTTGGAAATCACATTGCCTCCATATGTCTGGATACAACTAAGCTGACCCTTCGGTCAGCAGGCTTGACTTAGTGCACATGCCTCATTGGTTGGATAAGGATCAATGACCAAATGCCTCATTGGTTGGATAAGGATCAATGACCAAGTGTCAGGATCTCTAGCAAAGGAACTTATAGAAACCCTGTGTTGTTGTGGTGGAGGGGCATGGATGAATCTAAGTAGATGAAAAATATGCATCAGAAAAATTACTGAATGCTATCAGGCAATATAAAAACCCATCCTAAAATTCCCTTAGCCCAAAGCAGACTTTTGGACAACAGGCTGTCCATGCTGATTGGCATGTGATATACACTTAGGGGGAAGTATTAGATTAGCTGGGGGCACTCGGGGAGGATGTGACTGTCAGGATGAAGAAGTTAGATTAACAGGGAATAATTTGATTATTCTGAGCAGAGAACATAATAATTGCAGCTATGCTTTGGCAAGACCATCTGTGAATCATGTGTAGGATGGATTATTAAGAGAAGAGTGAAGATAGACCAACCAGAAGGCTGTTGCAAAAGTTCAAGCAAAAGATAGCAGGATTTCAAATTATGTTGGTGGTAATGGATAGGAGGAGCTGGAGTTGGAGTCCGATGATGTGGATTCCACAAAAAATGGGCAGCAGGTAAGAACTAGAACTAGCAGGGAGGCAGATGTAAACATCAAAAATGCCTCTGAGTATTTGAGCTTGGAGAAATTCACTTTAGTTTGGGTTTGCATATAGTGAATAGTTAAAGATGAAAGTAGCTTGAAATCTACCACAAAGTAATGGCAAGATGGACTTACTGTGGAAAGTTGGAGCATTGTCTTCCAAGAGGCTTCACAGTGACATTACTTATCTTAGTGAACAAAGCATAAAGCCCAGGATTAGAATTATGACCTGTCTGCAAATAAATAATATGTCTCCATCTTTCTTGGGTGAACTAACATTAACAAAGATCATAAGACTGATATATAAAGCTAGAAGTCAAAATCATTAAATTATAATAAAAATAAAATAATGAACAAATAATAACATAACTAAAATAATAATTATAATGTGGATATGGTTAACCTGTCTTCTCCAGTTAGGCATATTTCCATGGGGAATAAAATCATAAGAAATCAAAAGCAGAATGCTCCTTGGTGCTCAAGGAATCAGAACTATGAACGTTGGGTGGGTCAAATATTTAACCACAGTCTGATGCATCTGTTTGCTCACAGATGCATCTGCCTTGCCGGAAAGACAACCACTCGAAATCTGTCCATCAAAGCCTCATTTTCCTGCATTGTTCAGGAGAGACTAGGTTATGTTGTGATAATACGTGCCTCCAAAACCCTTATGACTTGAAATTAGAAAGGTTCCATTGCCATTCAGGCTACGTGCCATTGTGCATTGGCTGTTGCTGGTTGAAGCCATGTTTATTCCACGATCCAGCTGTATCATGGATACATGTAGATGTATCATATATATCATTGCTAGTTATAAATGGCAGAGGGAAGCGCAGCCTGGAGAATCACATGCCAGCTCTTACATCACATCAGCTCACACTCCATTGCACAAGCCGAGGATCTCGCCCTCCTTCCACAGGAGGGTCACTAGAAAACTGAGCAACCTGCAGCGCAGTCTTGTGCGCTGGGTCAGGTTTGGATGGCAACCTGCAACTTTCTTCTCTGATTTTTTTGCCTCCTTATTTAACTAACCCTTTTGATTGATTATATTAATGTATTTAAATAAAAATGCATTAATCAGATTACTGTGAACTCTGAGTGGGAAAGTTTCTGTTCTTTAAGGCAACATTGTGTACGTTCATTCACTAAAGTTTGACCCTAGGGTTCAATTTTGAGGATAATGCTGTCTTTTATAAGCCCTCTCACTGTATCAACCATTTAATAACAGAGGTCATATAGAATAAGATATTTTGGGTAATGTGACTCATCTTACTTTGCAATTAATAATGCTAAATTATCAGCGTCTTAAATTATCAGTGTCTCTGCCTGATGGGGTAGCTCTCTTTGGTGGTTCTCCTCTAGGATGGATACCTTCTGTTTAACACCCTACCTTCAGTCCAATCTCTAACATTATCTACATTTTTGGGTACCTGAGAGGCTGTCCTGATTAGACTCCATCAATGAACTTCTTCGTCTTCTATCTTCTTGTTCAGTTTAGACATTGCAGGATAACTACAGGAGATGACCGAAGAGAGGAGGGGGAATTAGGTTAGGGTATATATTTCCACAACGCATTCTCCATACATCTCTCTCTACCTGTGTGTCCAGGGATCCACTTCCGCCATTTGCTCCTTCAAGCTTAGGAGGGGAAATACCACCCCACTGTTTCTAGGATCGACGTAGTGCATCTTTCTTCATTGCTCTGTAAAACTTGTCTCCAACTATGTAATTGTCCCTTTACTCATATCTTCTTAATTTCTCAACTTGTGTGTGCTATATGTTACCTCTGACTAATATATTCTTTTCAGCGACATGGTGCCTTAAGCTTCTTCCATCTTAGACACTTTTCTCTGAGGTTGCTGCTGAAGGGAATACAGACTATGGACATTTGCACAAGGTGTGGTCCTGTACCTGGCAGATACTAGTGTGAACACAGCAGTGACCACACCCCAGTCACATGGCCAAACATAATTTAAATGGGGTTCTCTTGTGGACCCAGAGATGGGGGAAAGACATAGGATTTGGTCAGCACACAGAACTGTTTGTCACAAGTAGAGATGTGCAATAAGCAGTTGGAAATGTGGACATTAACTTAGAAGGATGGATGATATTAAAGATGTAAATGAGAAGCTTGGAGGACCTGGGAACATTGTATCAAATGCGACCCACTTTGCTTGCAACTAGATCCACACCTGTCAATTAGATTTCCTTATAACTGCAGATAATCTTACACTATTCTCCAAGTCACCCAGGCTCTGACCTTCAGTGTCATCTTTAATTCCTCTGCTACTCTCTCTCTCTATTCACTTAGGACCAGTTCTGAAGATTTCAGCTCTCTTGTTCTTCTGGATCCCCACATGTGCCTGTTCATTTTAACTAGCAGCAGTCTGGCTTGATGTTTTAGGTAGAGCAGCCCAAGTAATGAGAACTCCTGGAGAGATGTTCTACAGAGAAAGGACAGCCAAAGACAAACTCTTTGTACACAAATACAGAAGCAAACATAGAAGTCATAAAGATCTACCAATAAAGGTAGTTCAAAAAGGCTCACACAGAGGTATAATAATTAGCACACATCACCAAAGGCAGTAGGGAAAGGAAGTTTTAGGAGGAAGTGTGGTTAAAAGTACTAAACAGGAAGGTCCAAGAGGATAACTGGAACCATACACTTGATCTTCAGCAACATTGACCTGAAGGACCAAGAGTCTCTGAGGGATACACAACACACTGGAATGAGGGTGTGTGTCTCCATCATCCTCATCCAAGGGAAGGGAACTTCCCTGGAATGAGGGTGTGTGTCTCCATCATCCTCAACCAAGGGGAGGCAGCTTCCCTGGAATGAGGGTGTATGTCTCCATCATCCTCATTCAAGGGCAGGGAGTTTCCCTGGAATAAGGGTGTGTCTCCCTTATCCTCATCCCAACTTCCTTTCTGACTCAAGGTCTTGAAAAATCTACATACTATATCCCAGAAACATTTTACTTTCTTGACTTTCTACCACACCTACTCTTTGAACTCCAGAATAATGATTTTCTTTGCTCTTTCTATCTTTGGATGACACCACATCTGTGCACTTCAATCACAATTGGGCCCCTAAGAGTACTCTATATTACTTTGATATTTTGGGTTTTCTGTAGTGAAGGTCTTGCTCCAAATCTTCTCCCAACTCGCTAAGCCTCCATTCACCGCACATACCCCCTTCAATTCTGCTCCACTTTTCTTTTTTCTAGTCAGACTTCTTGCTTCTTTAACACCCATGTATAGAAAAGTGACACTCCTCCTTGCTAAGGTCTATATTGCTATTTGCTCTTCTCACTTCCAAGAAACACCTCTAGTGTCTCCTGTTTAATTTGCATCTTCAAATAGTGACTCTATTATTGCCCCGTTCCTTTCCTTCAAGAATTAAGACCAGGCCAGGACAGATGATTCCATCTCTCATTCTTCATTTCCTGGCTGGACCTCTGCTGGGATCGCTAATAAGCAGCAGAATAGGCAGTAGCAGGTCGGAGACATGGTGGTGGGGATGCTTTGCTCATCCACAGGCAACATGTCCGGGACCGAGCATGCGGCAGGAACGCAGCCCCGTCTCTTGATTACGTTTCTCATCCCTTTTCTAGGGCCAGGGTTACTTCTACGCACAGACTGAACTATTGCTTTCCGTGTATTCCCTTACAGGCTGGCAGAATTGCTTGTGTTCCAATGTCAGGACTCCTAGAGTACGTGCCTAGGTTTCGTAGCTCTCTCTGTGGCCTTACACAGAGCAACATATTAAGTGAGTGTGTGTTTGTGTATGTGTATATGTATGTATATATTTATCTTATTCTACATTTCTTCAACTGAAAATAATTCTCATCTTACCCCCAAAATAGAAAAAAAAAAACAGTACATTTTGAAAACATGAATTACTAGCATATTTGCAAGGCATGTTCCTATACTTTGTGTAATTTTAACCTCTCAGTACAACTGTGAGTTTACATTATTACTTCCACTTTACACGGGAGGGGTTGAAACTGGAAGGGTCTCACTGCCTGGTCGGCTCCTATGCCTCATTTCCCTGTCCAGGACTCTGAGTTCCTTGCTCTCCATTTCTGCTCTCCTCATGGCTTTTGACAAAAGAAAACAAAAAGCACAATGAAAAGATGCTCAACACAACATTGTCCATTAAAGGAATGCACATTAAAACCACAGAGAGATACCATTTCATACCCACTACAATGGATGTTTTTTAAAAATGGAAAACTACAAGTGCTGGAGAGGACATGGAGAAATAGGAGTGCTCCTTCCCTGCTGGTAGGAGTGTGAAAAGGGGCAGCCAGCGGAAGACAGCTTGGCAGCTCCTCAGAAAGCTAAACATAGAGCTACCAGATAACCAGCAATCCCACTTCCAGGAGTATACCCAAAAGAATTGGAAGCAGGGACTTGAACAGATATTTGCATACCAACTTCCTAGTGGCACCACTCAGAAATACCAAAAGATGGAAGCGACGCAATTTATAACTAAAATGTGGCATATAAATGCAATCGCAAATAAAAAATATTTTAAAAAATAATAAACACAATGGAATATTTAGCTGTAAAAAGGAATGACCTTGTGATACATACAGCAACATGGATGAACAATGAAGACGTCATGTTGAGTGAAATAAGTCAGACACAAAAGGACAAATAAGTACGATCTCACTGATATGAAATAATTGGAATAAGCAAACTCATAAAGTCAGAATATAAAATATAGGTTACCAGGAGATGAGGTGGTGGTAGGGAATAGGGAATTCAGGCTTAAAATGTAGTTTCTATTTGGGATGACGGAAAAGTTTTGGTAATAGAGAATTGTGGGGGTAGCACAACATTGTGAACATAATGAAAAGCACTGAATTTTATATGTGAATGTGGTTAAAAATGGGAAAATTTTAGGCTGTGTGTATGTTGCTAGTATAAGAATTTTTAAAAATCCGTGGAACTGTACAACACAAACAGTGAACTCTAAGTTAAACTACAGACTAGAGTTAATAGTATAATTTTAAATATGTGCTTTCATCAGTTGTTGCAAATGTACCACAACAATTCAAAGTATTAATATTAGGGTAGTATATGGGAATCCTGTATTTTATATGTGATTCTTCTGCAAACCTACAACCTCTCTAATGTAAAAAAAAGTAGGAAACATGAATATGCAGCAGAAGCACTTGGCTTTCCAAGTGACCTGCTGCATTCAGTGACCTTTAAGGGCTTCTCAATCTAGCTGTCTCTGGTTTCTCTGTGTGAGAGGGTCGGGCAGTCTATGTAAACTTCTTAGCCAAATGCGAGAGTGAACAATTATTTTTAGCAGTTATTTTTTAATATCCTCTTTTGCCTGGAGTAGGAAGGAAGCCCCCAGGCCCCGAAGGGAGCCCTTCATGTGCAGTGATAATTTCCCCTCTCTGTCACTAGTTCCTTACGGGAAGGATGGTCTGACAGGAAACCTCCCTGGTTGAGCGTGTGCACACGTAGCATTCTTAGAGCAGTGTCTAGAACATACCAGCTTCTCAATAAACACCAGCTGGTATGATTTTTGTAAAAATAGTAAAGCTTCCGTAAGGAAATGGTCAATTTTAAGAATAGTTAGTATCAGGTGACTTACAGCTTTGAGTTGTTCACAGGATTTGACAATTTACTATTTACTAAACAGTTTACGTGCACTCCCACTCTACCCAGACTAACAGGTAGTTACAGTTGTCTTATAACAGATGAGGAAACTGAGACAGAAGGATGTGATTGGACTGATTGATGTCTCATGGATATAAATAACCCAGGAAAGATGTGAACAGTTGTGCCTGAGGAGAAGTAGTATGTCTAACTAATATGCTAAGGCTTTATGCTCTCAGGTTTAGATTAAGTAATAATGAAGCAAAATTGGATGCCTTTTAAATGCAATTGGGAGTATCTTATACTTAAACCTGGATTTCTTTTTTTTAATCTAATCAAACATTCCAAATTCTGTCCCTTGATAAACCACTGGAATAGCCAGCAAGATTAGAATAATGAAGGCAGAACCTTGCCTGGGTGTTCACCTGAGGAGCTCTGTTTTCATTCTCTCTCCTTTAAACCTCTCAGCAGCAGCTGGAGCACCAAGGAGTGATTCCACAATTTAACCAAAACCCCTACCACCTTGATCTTCATCTTGTCAATTAGGTAAAGTTGCAAGCAAAAATATGTTTGGAGAGCTTCCTTTTTTGGTCTTTCCTGAAGAGATATCAGTGATAGGAGGAAAAACAATATTTAAACAACTATAAGGAAAAAAAAACCTACAGGAGTAGATTACAGAACGACTACTTCCAAAAATAAAACCTTCTAGCTTTTAACTAATTCATCACAGAGATAGAGCAATACGGTTTCATGCCTCATAACAATTTAATAAATATTACTAAAATATGGCAACTGCCACCACGGCTCGTTAGCAAGCTATTTGTGTAATGTAGAGTTATCTGGCACTGTTTGGGGGAGTGGGTTTGTCGATGTGATCTCTGAAGAAAGCCTGGGACATATGGCCTGTGCTTGCTAGCTAACCCCAGGGGACTGCAGCAGAATCTCTTCTCACAGCTGCATGACATTGAGAGGAGAAATAGGGAGAAGACGGGGAAAAAATGGGCGGGAAGAGAAACATTGATTACTCAATCCATAAAATCACACTTGGAGCCATAAATCAAGAATCACAGACTTAAAATCTTCAAGGAATCTGTTAAGACACAAGTTGAACATTGCAGCATCGGAAATTTTCAGAGTATAAACTCTGAGTCTTGGCGCACAGCTAAAATTAATCATCTCAGCAACGGCAGGAAAATGTGGCATGGACCATGCTCCCAGCCAACATAAATGAATCGGATGCCATTTATTTGTCAACAGCAAGATCCCCTTGAACATATTTTCAGAGTTTTAAATTCTGAAGTTTACATATTAAACCATCTCTCAAAAGGATTATTACACATTTTCTAATTTAAAGAGGCATATCTTGTCCCAGGTAAATCTGTTTGAGTAGAAAACTGTTGTGTTAACATCTGTCAGTGGCCATTTCTGTATAAGTAAAATTAAATGCATTAAATTTCATGTTTAATAATCAGCCTTGTTCCCTGGAATTAGGTGATCTCAGACTTTTTTTCACCCAATGGGACCACCACTCAATTTTGAGTAACTATACCAGCATAGGTGGGACAATAAAATGATAGAGGAGTCATCTAAGTTTGTGGGCATCTTCTTAGTGGAAAAATGATCTTGGGAGTAATTCGTGAGACCGTTCAACATGGTACTTATGAATGGTTTTATACTTGATTATTTGGAAATTTCTAAGGAGCTATGGTTTTATCAATTTTATACCTACGCTATTCTGTTTTAATTTTCTCTAAAATCCTTTCACAGTTTCACATTATGCCTCTAGTCTGGTTAAGCTGCAGTTCTAGCCTTCTCCCCGGTGCAAAGTCAATCTCATTTCCTTTGAGTAGCCTGGCTTTATGATACAAGCCATTTTCATCTGTCATGTGGTTGATGGGAAAAAGCAAGGACACCTTGTTAAAAAATCACTAAATGTAATAAATGTGTAAATCTTCCATTTAGGACACATATTACATCAAGGAGGAGTGGGATTAGGATGTGTCCGTAACAAAAGTATATTCCTGAGAAAATAAAAGAAATGGAGACGTAACAGGGAGAAAGATGAAATAGTGCTACCCTGTATCTGGAAAAGGGGCTTTGCATAGAGAAATTTATCAGGCACATTAAAATGATCAAATATAAAGATTTTTAAGATAGAGTTAATATTACGTTTACTCGGGCATCTGAAGCACGGGCATGCCCGCTCAATGCATCTATTTTAAGATGAAGATATTCAAGCCAGCTCACATCTCACAGAAATTGTCTGAAGTTGTTTTATGTGGAAATGGACGGTCTCAGGTGATTGCACTCTGAAGCACTCCAGTGAGAAGGCAGGTAGGGAATTTGAAATCTAAATATACAGCATATTAAATCAGGTGCCAGGGTGCCAGCCTCCTGGATTGCTGTATCAGGGGGAGAAGAAGTGGAGGGCAAAGGATTCAATGGAGATCAGAATATGTGAAAAGAAAGACTTCAAACTTTGGGGCTGGAAGAGCCCAGGGTGTCACGAGAAGCAATGTCTTGGGCTGAATAATTCATGGTGCAGTACTAATTTTGACTGGAGAAAATTGCTTTCTCACTGTGCCAAAAGCTGGGTAATGAGACCAAAAATCAAAGAGGAAGCTAAATGGAAGGGGGAGGGGAGACAAATCAACACCATATCAAATTGACAGCCTGTTTAAGGTTGCAAGCATTGTCAAAACATGAGTAGACATTTTAAACCTTACCTAAAATTGGGCATGCATATTTATGCACACACTGATTTTTATGCTGTAATAAGTAAATAATATATAATTATTTTCAAAAATAGCTCCTTGGTATTAATGCAGAGACTTCCAGTAAGAAACTGCACATTTGGTTTTTCATAAAACCAAACTTGATAAAGATAAACAGCATATCCTGTTGTAGTGTAGTAGATCCATCATCATTTTGTCCTTACAGGATCATTTGGGCATCAGTAATGCGCTAATTAACAAAGCTGCCATAAATATGGAACTTGATAAATATTAATATTTATTGGATTCCTAAAATCCAGATGGCCTCCTTGTCTTCCAGTTTCCTTTCATAGATGGAATTTAAAAAGTAAAGTACATCTAAAAGTCAGTCTTAGGCATTCCTATCACCTGTACATTTATTTATGTTTCCTTTAAGGATTACAATCGATTATGCATATTCTTTAAGAAAAGGCACTAATAAACTTTTGAGCCATCACACAATTTAGAATGTTGATCCTAGATTTCCTTTCAAAGTGTTCAAGCAGGAAGCTAAGAGAAGGAGCATGTTTGAGGTTGTGTCTTTCTCTTCTTCTCCCATTTCGTTTTGTATTCGAGGGAAAAATCCAGGTTCAGCTCTAGGGCCTAGGAAGGTGTCCTTGGCAGGACACCTGCCAGTGACTGAGCAGAGTGTGCAGGACACATAGCGAAGGAAGCCAAGACAGTCCCTGGGACAGAGCTGGATGCTAGAAATTCTTTTCTGGACAAGATGGGGACATTTTTTACTGGTTTGCACTATGATAGGGGGCTGCTTTTCTCGACTAACTGGAAATAATAGTCAACAAAATGCTAGATTGGGGAGTGGCCTTTAGAAATCCCAAGTATACTTAAGAGTACACACAGCCTTTCACAATGCTATTAGCTATGGCTCTGGCTCCTAGTACAGTCTAATATTTATGTTGCCTTTAGGCACTTAGTGTGGATTTTGGAGAAGGAGCAGCGGGCTGGCTGCACAGTGCATATTTTGGAGGTGCAGTGCCACCAGGCCTCCTCATCAGCATCTGAGCACACTCCTAAGGACTGGTTGTCGGGTGACAACATGTTGAAGATGGCGAGATGCTGTCTACTCCTTAGGGCCCTGCTTTGGTAATCTCTGCCTGGTCACTATGGAGTAGTGGACACATGGGCTGAGGAGACAGGTAGGTCCTCCATGTGCCAGTTCTTCAACCTGGGGCAAGTCCCTTCCATTCAGATCCATTTCCTCATATGTAAAATCATCAGGCCAATATTAGTGTGAACGACGTGGAATTGCTGGTATTTGCCCTTTTAAAACAGCCATGTCATATGGTTCAAACTAATAAATAGTCCTGAGAGTTGTTTTGAGGATCAAATGAGAAATTCATTGCCCATCAAAAGAACACAAAAATGTAAATTGCATAGTCTTCCTACCACAATAATAACTTCTACTGAAAATATTGTGGAGACTCAATGAGCTAATATGTGAAAAGCAAAAGGCATTTGAAAATAGTCATTTCCCTCCAGTCCTGACATGGTTCCAAGCAACTTTAAATTCAGCCATGTTTTTAAAATTCTAATTACATATATACAACATAAAACGTCTCCCTTTAACCACATTCAAGTGTGTAATTCAGTTGTGTTAATTCACATTCACAGTGCTATGCTACCAGCAACACCATCCATTACCACAACGTTCCATCACCCCAGACTGAAACTCTACCAATTAAGCACTGACTCCCCAGTGCCCCACCTGGCCCACAGAAAACCTTATTCTACTTTCTGACTCTATGAATATGCTCGTTGTAGTTAGTTCATATTAGTGAGATTATATGATATGTGCCCCTTTGTGTCTGAGCTATTTCACTCAGTTTGGTGTCATTAAGGTTCATACATGTTGACACATGTCCCAGAACTTCGGTCCTTTTTATGGCTGAACAGTATTCCCTTGTGTGACTTATTTCACTCAACTTTATGTATTCAAAGATCATCCATGTTGTAGCACGTTCTGGTACTTCCCTTCTTTTTATGGCTGAATAATATTCCATCATATGGATATACCACATTTTGTTTATCCATTAATCTATTGTTGAACACTTGGGTGGCTTCCATCTTTTGGCAATTGTGAATAATGCTGCTAGGAACATCAGTGTGCTAGCACTGAGTCCCCACTTTCAATTATTTTGGGTATATATACCTAGAACTGGGATTCCTTGGTCATATGATGATTCTATACATAACTTTCTGAAGAACTGCCAAATTGTCTTCCATTGCAGCTGTGCCATTTTACATTCCCACCAACAATGAGTGTTCCTACTCTACATCCTCTCGAATACTTGTAATTTTCCATTTTTTACGTAGTAGTCATTCTAGTGGATGTGAATAGTATCTCATTGTGATTTTGATTTGCTTTTCCTTAATAGCTCATGATGTTGGGCATCTTTCCACCTGCTATTTGGCTATTTGTATCCTCTTTGGAAAAATTTCATTGCAAATCTTTGGCCCATTTTCTAATTGGGTTGTTTGTCAGTTTGTTGTTGAGTTGGAGGATTTTTTAAATATATATTAGATATTAAACCATTATCATATTAACAATATTTAGAATCCTGTTCATTTACCTGGAATGTCCTTCCATTTCTTTAGGTCTTCTTTGATTTATTTTAGCAATGTTTTATAGTTTTCTGTGTGTAAGTCCTTTACATCCTTGCTTAAATTTATTCCTAGATATTTATTTCTTTTAGATGCTACTTTAAACAGAATTTTTTTCTTGATTTCCTCTTCAGATTATTCATTAATTGTGTATAGAAACACTACTGAGTTTTATGTCTTGATCTTGTACCACATCAATTTTCTGAAATTATTTTAGCACCAGTACTTTTGTGGTGGATTTTTAAGGATTTTCATTATATAGGATCATGTCATCTGCAAATAAGAGCATTTTACTTCTTCCTTCCAAATTTGGATGCCTTTTCTTTCTTTTTCTCTCTGATTGCTCTGCCTAGAACATACAGTAAAATGTTGAATAACAATGGTGACAGTAGGCATCCTTTTCTTGTGCCTAATTTTAGAATGAAAGCTTTCAGTCTTTCACTATTGAGTAAGATGTTAGCTCTGGGTTTTCCATATGTGCCCTTTATCATGTTGAGGATGTTTCCTTCTATTCCTAGTATTCTAAGTGCTTTTTTCAAGAAGAGGTGCTGGATTTTGTCAAATGCCTTTTCTGCATTAATTGAAATCATGTGGCTTTTTTCTTTCTTTCATTCTATTAATGTGGTGTATTATATTAATGATTTGCTTATGTTGAAGCACCTTGTATAGCTGGGACAAATGCCACTTGGTCGTGGTGTATAATTCTTTCAATGTGCTGTTTGATTCGGTTTGCTAGTATTTTGTTGAGTGTTTTTGCATCTATATTCATAAGGTATATTGGTATGTAATTTTTTTCTTTATCTTTATCTGCTTTTGGTATTAGTTGATGTTGGCCTTGTAGAATGAGTTAGGGAGTGGTCCCTTCTCTACAATATTTTGGAAGAGTTTGAGCAGGATTGGTGTTTATTTTTCTTGGTATGTTTGGTAAAATTCATCTGTGAAGCTCTGGTCCTGGGCTTTTCTTTGTTGGAAGGTTTTTCATTACTGAGTCAATCTCTTTATTTGTGATTGGTCTGTTGAGATTCTAATTCTTCTTGAAACAATGTTGGTAGTTTGTGTATTACTAGGAGTCTCTCCATTTCCTCTAGGTTTTCTAATTTTTGGCATATTGTCTTTCATATTAACCTCTTAAAATCCACTTTAGTTCTGTAGAGTCATTAGTAATGTTCACCCTTTTCTGATTTTATTTATTTGCCTTCTCTCTCTGTTTTCTTTTGTTAGCCTAACTAATGGCTTATTGATTTTATGGATCTTTTCAAAGAACCAGCTTTTGATTTTTTGATTCTCTCTGTTGTTTATTCATTTTCTATTTTATTTATCTCCATCTAATATTTGTTTTTTCCCCTCCTTCTACTTGCTTTGGGTTTAATTTGCTCTTCTTTTTCTAGATCATATAGTTTTGAAGTTCAGTCTCTGGGTTAAGATCTTTCTGTTTTAATGAAAGCATTTAAAGCTATAAATTTCTCTTTCTGCACTGCCTTTGCTTCATTGTATAGGTTTTGGTTTGTGTTTTCATTTTCATACACCTCAAGATATTTCCTATATTCCCTTGTGCTGTATTCGACCCAATGGTTGTTTAAGGGTGTGTTTTTTAATTCCAGCATATGGGTGAATTTTCCAGTTCTCTTCTGTTACTGATTCTAGCTTCATTCTGTTGTGGTTGGAGAAGACACAGTGTATACTTCCAATATTTTTTGATTTACTGAGACTTGATTATGACACAATAAATGGTCTATTCTGGAGAATGATCCATGTACACTAGAGAAGAATGTGTATTCTGCTGCTGTTGGGTGAAGTGTTCTATCTATGTCTGTTAGGAATGCTTGGTTTATAGTATCATTTAAGTCTTCTGTTTCCTTACTGATTTTATATTTAGATGTTTCATCAAATATTGAGAGTGGTATATTCAATTCTCTTACTATTAATGTAGAATCATCTATTTCTCCCATCAAAGCTGTTAATAGTTACTTCAGTATTTTGGTGCTTTGCCATTAAGCGCATATATATTTATAATTGGTATGTATTATTAGTGAATTGACCCATTTTTCAGGGCATAGTGACCTTCTTTGTCCCTTGTAACATCTTTTCACTTAAAGTCTATCTTATCTGATATTAGTATAGCCATCCCAGCTCACTTGTGGTTAGTCTTTCACATTCAACCTACTTGTCTCTTTTAATTTAAGGTAAGTCTCTTGTATACAGCATATAGTTGCTTTGGGCTTTTTTGCCCTTTGTGTAAATCTCTGCCTTTTGACTGAAGAGTTTAATCCATTTACAATTAAAGTAACTACCATTAATACAAGACTTTCTTCTGCCATTTTTATTTGCTCTTTGTAGGCATTATATCTTTTTTGTCTCTCAATTCTTCAAATGCCTACTTTGATTTTTTATACAGTACTGCTTTGTGTCCCTTATTTTATTTCTTTTTGTATATCTTTTGTAATTTATTTTCTTTGTGATTATCATGGAGCTTAAATTTAGCATCCTAATTCAATAACAATCACAGTTTATTTGATACCAACTTAAATGTGATAGCATACACATATACTGTTTCTATACCCCTCCATCCCTCCATATTTTTGTTGTACTTGTTATAAATTATATCTTCATACATTGTGTCTTCAAAACCAGAGAATTATCAGTACTTTTTATACATTTGCATTTTAGTAATGGTCAGAAGTAGAAATTGTTGTTACATACCAAAAAAATACAACTAAATAATAGTGAAGTTTATAAGCACTCATAGTCATACCTTAACTCTAGGTCTGTATTTCTTTTTGCTACTTTGGTCCACTGTCTGGTGACCCTTTCTTTCAGTCTGAAGAATTTCCTTTAAAATTGCTTGTAGGGCAGGTCTAGTAGTTATGAATTACTTCTGCTAGGAATGTTTAAACTTTATTTCTTGAAAGACAGTCTTGCCAAATACAAAATTCCTGGCAGGCAATTGTTTTATTTTAGTACTTTAAATATTTCATTCCACTGATGTCTTCCCTCCAGGCTTTCTGATGAGAAATTTGCACTTAATTGTACTGCACATAACACGTTATTTTTCTCTTGCAGCTTTCAGAACCCTCTCCTTTTTCTTGACATTTGGCAGTTTGACTGCTCTGTTTTAGGGAATGGTTTTCTTTGAGTTTATCCTGTTTGGGGTTTAATTAGCTTTTGAATGTGCATGTTCTTTGTTTCTCTTTATATTGGAGAAGTTTTCTGCCTTTAATTCTATGAATATTCCTTCTTCATCTTTCTCTCTTTCTTCTCCCTCTGAGATGCCCATAAAATATGTACTGATACACTTGATGGTGTCCCATATATCTCTTAGACTATTTTTCCCTTTTTAAATTTCTTTTTTTTTTCTCTCTCTCTTTCTGCATCTCAGACTGAGTCAGTTTACTTGGTTTGCCTTTGAATTCATTGATTCTTTCTTCTATGATCTCTAATCTGCTGTAGAAATCCTCCAGGGACTTTTTAAAGATTTCCACTATTTTGGGCTTTACTCTTGTATATCTACTTGGTTCCTTTAAATTTTTTCCATCTTTTCATTGGGATTCTCATACTGACAATTCATGGTTTTCCTGATATTCCTTAGTCCTTTCTCAGTAGTTTCCTTTATCTTCCTGAGCATATTGAGGATGTTTTCTTTTCAGAGTCTTTGTCCAGTATGTATAAAGTCTTCGTTTCTGGTTTCTGGATTTTTATCTTGTTGTTTTGGATGGGCCTTCATTTCATGTTTTTTTTTTGTCTTGTAATCTTTTATTTCATACTGTGCATTTTAATATTTTAGAATTGTAACTCTGTGATTTAGTCCCTGAGCTTTCTACTCCTTATGTTTGTATGAAGCTAGTGATATTACATATGTTGACTTGCGTGCCAGTAGCTAAAAATCAAGAAAACCCATGCAAATTATCTTTTATAATCTTTACAAATTCGATCTGCACTGACTGGCGGTCTCCTTCAGAATTTAGCCTTCTTATCAAGAAAATAAGCCTAAGGCAAATACAAAGTGCATGGTCTTCTCCATAATTTTTGAGCCTGCCTCTTGTGCTAGGTTTGTGCTTACTAGTGGTCTTAGGAAATCTCCCATTTACAGGAATTCAAATGACCCCTCTACTTCCTTTGAAATAGTCTTTCTCTCTCTCCCAGATGATCTATTCTATTTTACCAGGACACTTTGATATTTCTTTCCCTGTTTGGCTCTTAGTAAGCTGCTTCTGCCTGCAGGGAAGGTTC
Source organism: Tolypeutes matacus (assembly GCA_026826555.1). Lineage (NCBI taxonomy): Eukaryota > Metazoa > Chordata > Mammalia > Cingulata > Chlamyphoridae > Tolypeutes > Tolypeutes matacus. The sequence goes on from JAKSZT010054382.1 coordinate 952,901, forward strand.
TGGGAAGGGTAGCCTGGGATGAATTTCTTGGTTCAGTCTTTCAGTATGCTACTCCATAGACTGGCACGGACAGACACACATGTGTTGTCACAGGAGCAACTCTGCTCCCTCCAAAAGAACCAGGGGCCCACAATGGGAGGACAGGCCAGCTCCACACCTAGCTGGGGAGGGGAGGGAAGGGACCCACAAGGCTGCCACAAGCTCCTCCCATTTTTAAAGCCACATTTTCTTGACTCAGCCATCACTCAGTTACTACGACCCTTTAACTGTTTTGTGGAGTTTTGTGGAAGATGGCTCTGCAAGTTTTTGCTACTCGTTCAAAGATTCTTTGGGGCACTGGCACCCTAGAGCATCTTGCACTCCCATCTTGGTCCATCCACTATCTTTTAACTTACACGTTTTCAGTGTTTTACAGCTTATAAAGTGCTTTCATATGAATAAATTATATTTGCTTTTTCTTTTTTTTTTACAAAAACTTAATAATAAGGAGATGGTGTTTCCAAAGAAGTTGTAACTTGTGCAGGATTGTCCCAGTACGTACTAGGATTTCACACACTGATGAGCACTGAGATCCCACTACCATTAATGAAATATTGAGACTGGGAAGCAAAATAGGCATGTAGGCATGCCACATTCTACTCTTCCAAGAAGAAGCAATTAGATTAGTAGTCTTCAAAAATGTGTATCACACAACCCTGTATATAATAATGTCATGAATAAGAATCATCAGTACATGCAGGTTCTATTCATCTATAAATTACCTGTGCATTGCAGAAGTAGCATCTTTACATTACAAAACATAGCACAAACATTGAAATGCTTTAAAAGACAAGATTTGAAAATAAATATATTAGGAATTCTAATATCTTCTCCTTGCATTCCAAAGGCTCACACAAGTATTTGCATCCTATAAGGAAATGCTGTTATTGCAGATTTTGTGGATTTGCATGTGCTCTGTGGCTCTCATTCTTTGCTACTCATCCCCAGGAGAGAGAAGGCTTTGGGGCTGATTATCAGGCCAGATTGTCATCTGTAGCAAGTGAAGCTGGGAGCTAAAGATGAGCGCAGGAAGCAGGACGGGGATGGGATGGTGCAGAAGGCCTTACTCTGGAGTCAGAGGTCTTAGCACCCAATCTTGTGGCCTCATGCAAGGCACAACCTCACTCACCCTCAGTTTCTTCCACTTGAGTTTATTTGGGGAAGAAAATAATGAATACACTATAAAATACAAGCTATTTCAGTGTACTTACCTTTATTGTCTAGCCCAACATCTTTGGTACAGCACTCATTCAGTATGAATTTGTTGAATGAATGAGCTAAAAATTAAATTAACGAATAAAAGAAGACATTATCTTGCTAAGTCATTTAGGATGTTTGTGGAAATATAAAACCAAAGTTGTTTACCCAGCAAGACTTTTTTTTTAATTTCAAATAAGAATTTGGAAATAGAAGGCTCTGGAGTTGGTTAATTCAATTGCTTGAAGCCATTTGTAAGGACCCAGGTTCTTCTGTCTTCTCACAGAGCCATACTGAGCCCATTGACTCATCCTCTTTGGCTGGATCTGATCAGTGTTTAAGATGTAGCCACAGGTCCAGGCAGCTATGAAGACAGCGATGTCCAGAGGCAAAGCAAAAGGGAAGGTCTTTTCTTGTGAACTGCCTTGAAAAAGAAGGAAAATATCTCCAAAGCTCCTCTCTCCTCAGACTCAGGGGCTGGTGAGTCTCAGGGGCTGCTTTCACCAGCCTAGGACAAGATCTGTGACACTAAGAGGATTTCTTTAGCTTAAATGAGGTTCATGCCTTAGGCCTGAAGAGGGGGCCAAGCCTCCCCTGAAATTAGGGCTTTTATATCAAGAGGGAAGCCAGGTTGTGGCTGTCGGGCACTGACCCATTAGCCAGTCCGTGACCTGACACGCTGGGAGACGATGGGGCACTTTCTATCCCGCCCAGGTGGGAATGCACCTGTGAGCAGGGCAGGCCTTCGACCCTGTTCCATCACGTGTTGTGTTTGCCCTGAATCTGTTTTGACAAAGACCATACTTTTATGATGGCTTCTTTAAGAGTTTTGTTCCTATTCCAAATATTAGGAATGAGGAAGGGAAAATGCAGATACCCTGTGTGCTCCAGCTAGGGCAGCACTGTAATCTCTCACCTTACTGGGGTTGGTGGATGCTCACTCTTCATGGCAAATATCAGGTGAGTACTTATATCCAGGGACGTCCTCCCTAATTAATGGGAAGTTAATTAAGAACATGTGTATTTCTGGCACTTACTGTTACAGTGAGGAGAAATTAATTTTTTTCAATTCAGTGAAGTTTCATTAAGCCAAAAGCTTTTATGTCTTATAATAAGACATGTGAAGAATTATGAGAAATCATTTGCTGTATATCTGGAATAGGTGCACTTAATAATAGGTTAGATGAGAAAAATGGCTATAATTCAAATTTGAATACAAGATTCCTCCGGTAATGGCAAATGGGACCATATGGCTATAGGGAATATTTTGACTTTAGATAATTTAAAATAGCTCAGGGGCAATTCTCCTAGTTTCCTTTCACTTCTTTATTTCAGCATCTTCCACAATTTGTATGTTAGAGATCTCTTCCCCTGCTATTTCCTGTTCATCTCTAGTTCAAAGTCTATTTATTTATTTATTTATTTGTCTTTATTAGAGAAGGTAGCTTACAAAACAATTGTGCCTAATGTGCAGAATTCCCATACATCACCCTTCTACCAACACCTGATGTTGCTGTGGAACATTTGTTACAGATTATGAAAGAACATGATCAGACTATTACAGCCAACTCTGGTCTATAGTATAGAATTGGTATATTTTGTCCATACACCCCTATTATTAACACCATGTATTAGTATTGTACATTTGTTATAGTTCATGAGAGAACACCCTCATATTTGTACTGTTAACCACAGTCCATCTTCCACCACATGGTTCACTGTGTTATACAGTCTCATGCCTGGTACATTCGATCTAAAGTGTACACTCAGTGGCTCTCAATTTCATCACAGACTTGTACAGTCATTGCCTCACTAAATTTTTGAATGCTTTACTTAATCCATAAGAAAAAATCCCATACTCCCCTATTATTGAACTTTAGCGTTGATGTTGTACTTTCTTTGACATTGATGCAAGAATATTACAACATTGATGTTAACCATATTCAAAAGTACACTAATTGTATTTTTCCCATGCATCACCATATTCTTGCCACCTTGTAACAGTGACCTACATTTGTTCTAGTTCATAAAAGAACAGGCTTGTCAAGGTCTACTTACTTTTCATCAGAAATGATCATTGCTACCACCCTGGTTAATATGACTGTGCTCAACACACACTGGAATTTCAGCAACTTTGTGCAGACTCCTCCTCTGTCACCATTTTTCAAGCCATTACTATGGAAAAACCAAGGCTTATTGTCTCCTTGTGCATTAATTACATTAATGACAGCATTCAAGGCTGAAGTGAGCATTGCTTCTCAACTTTATTTTCTAGCTTGCAGCAGACAGGCAGATACATGGTGACATCATCTGACTTACATAGGAACCTTCGAGTTCTGTTGTTCATTTAAAATATTGTGGTTTGTCTAAGATTCTATGGGCCTTATTTTTAAGGCAACATTTCCTTTTAGTTTTAAGAAACTGGATAAATGCCTATATTCAATGCTTTATGAGCTATTAAAATAACATTTAATGACTTACTGGAAATGTGTCAATTCCTTTCTGTAAACTATCTGATTTTGCATATGGCTCATAAGGAAAACCCATGGGTATTTTTGGATATTTTATGTTTCCTGATGTAGACCAGATGCCTTTTTTTTTTAGAACCAAGGAAATGGGGCACTTACAAAGTGTTGAAAATCAATTATCTTGTATTTTGCTCTCTAATCAGAGCAAACCCTGAAATGCCAGTGTTTTACGGACAAGGTAGTTAGAATTAGCAAATAAATGCACAAGTGTGTGTGTGTATATGTGTGTGCATGCATATGACTTTTTGCTGAGATAAATTTTCTTACATCTTCATGTATTTTCTCTGAATCTCAAATCTTCATCATTATCGTAATTACGTACTCTGTTTTTAAAAATAATGAAAATAATAATCTTTGCTGTGTTTTTTATGCTCCGTCTTTTTAAACATTTTCACCAGCATGACTCTATTTTGGAATGACAACCTGTGTTTCAGTTTAATGATCACAGGCATAGAGAGTGACGTGCTTTTTTCACCAGAAAAGTGATGTGAAACCAAGCCTCAGGAATCAGGCCTGCGGAGCTTGTCCAGTCTGCCATGTGAAGTAGCCAGTGATCGCATATTGTTTTCCATAAATCACTCCCACTGAGCAGAGCTAGGGAGAGCAATTCTGATGCTAAACTTGAATTAAGATACTCTTTTCTCAATTCAAAGAAAAAAGGTTATGGACATATTTTTTAAATTAAAAGCTGTTCTTTAATAAATTTTGCCCCATGAATTTCTCTGGCTGCTGGGAAGGTCTAGAAGATAAAAATAAGACTTGAAGGAGCAGCTGATGCTCCGTGCATAGGGTTTGGTAACGTGCACACAGATAGTTGCTGTAGCATGTGTACTTGGACACAGTCTCTTAAGTCCCTAACGTGCTAATGTGCTGCCTCAAGGTGTGGATTCTGTCTCCTGGCTGCCTGGGCTCAAGGCTTCCTTACCCATATCCTTGGCCAGAGGCTCTCAAAGTGTGGTGCAGGACCCTCGGCATCGGCCCATCTGGAAATTCTCAGGTCCCACCCCAGACCTACCACCTATGGGACCCAGAAGCTGTGCTGATGTGCCCTCCAGGTGATTCTGTGTCCCTGAAGCTTGAGAACCATTGGCCTAGCTCTTGAGCTGGACCAATTCCTTAACTCCATTTTGCAAACTGTGGATAATAGTAGTATTTATCTCATAGGGTTATTGTCATGATTCAAGAAAATACCTGTAGAATGATGACTGTGAATGAGTGGATCCTGTGTTTAATTTACAAGTGAGATACCACCTTTTCTCTGTCCCACAAATGGGGAGATAGGTATAATGCAGTCACTAATAATAATTAAATTGTGTCATTTTATATAAGAATTCAGATTGGGTTTCATATAGGTTAACAAGGTGAAAATGTATTATGAGTATTTATATATAAATATTTTCCTAATTTATTATTTTCCTGAACCACATGAGAATTCAAAACAAAACAATCAGTCCAGGGTTGGTATAAGGAGCTAATGTTTAAAATGAGTTTATTCAACAAGCAAATTTAATACTCTGAGATGCATTGGCAGTTGTGCTCAGTCACTGGAGACACAATCTGTTTTCTGTCCTCTGGTAAAATGCAGCTGCAGCATGCTCCCTTCTTCAGGAACCTCTCAGCTTTGAGCTCAAAAAAGATCTCCTTTGCCATCTTCATTCATGCCACTTCCCACACTCACACTTCTCATCTCTCACTATTTGTCATTCACTCTATTTCCACCTGAACCCTGTGCTGTAGCTGGTGTTTTAATGGTTTTCCCCACACACAAACACACACATTTGTGCTTCTGTATTTTTGCTTATGCTCTCTGCCTTACCAATAAAGCCATTTCCTAATTTTTCTAAGTCTTTCCCATAGCCTGGTCTATTTGTTAGATTTCAATGCGGACATGATAAAAATGTTTCCTGAAGCTTAACCTTATGGACACTAGGATTAGAAATGAAGGGCTGGAATTTCATTAGTAATTGATGAACTGGGCTGACACTGCAAGGAACTATTAAGAAAAGAATGCAATCTATGGGGTCAGCTGCAATAATTGGGTTTGCCCATTATTAGAATTCATTCTTTAAGTGCTTCTTAAAATGGTCAAATGATTTCTTTGGGACTATGAGAATCACTGAAAAGTTGTTCTGCACATTTATTAATGAAATGTGCCACATAAAAGAATATCTCATCTTGAGCAATCAATTTTAAAGTATCAAAAACCCAGTTTTGAAAATTTCAGTAATAAATATGTCTATAGTATTGCATATAGGTTTATAGTATCCTGTGTTAATCCAGACAAGGGCTTCTCAACCTGAGCACTAGTAACAATTTGGGCTGGATAATTCATTGTTGTTGGACTGTCCTGTGCATTGTATGAGGTTTGGCAGCACCTCTGGCTTCTACCTACTGGATGCTGGTAATTACACCAATCCTGACAATCAAAGTGTTTCCAGGCATTGCCAAATATTTTCTGTGGTTTAATCTCCCCTGCTTGAGAACCACTGATCCAGACTGAAAAATTTTAAGAAAGCAATCCCATTCTTGAATTTTTATTCTATTGCTTTATCTGTACAGCTGTGAAAGATGGATCCGTTTTAAGGGCTATGGGCATGCTAAATCTACAGAAACATCCATTAAACTTTAGCAATTAGCCCAATTTTGTGTTTCTTTCGCATGTTTATTTCTTTGTGTACCAACATAAACATTTGTTATCTTTCTTTCATCAATTTTTTCTAGATACTTTTATCCTGCCCAAATAGTATATCATAGGAAATTAGTTCTAGAACTTCAAATAACTTGATATAATTGGGTATATAATAGCCCAATGCATTAAAATGACTTCCATTTTACTAGAACTATATCAATAAAAATAACTTTGTCAAATTTTACCTCCATGTTGTGAACTAAAAAAATAAGGGATTAATGCCTTATTATGAGACTGGGGGTGGGGTGGGGATTAGGAATAAAATAAAATATGTATATATATATATATATATATATGTATATATATATATACACACACACACAAACATACATACATACAATAGGGGACACAAAAATAAGATACATATAATTAGGAATACAGTAATAAGCTATACATCTTAGCTTATTACTTATATATATATTTATTCATATATAGATAGGTAGATAGATATGAAATCTCCACACACTGTCACTCACACACACACACACTTGACTGAATAAGGAGGATAAAAAAAATACAAAAATATGTAAGTGGATAAACGCTATAAACAAAGACCAAAGACAAAGAGAAAAAAGACATGCACAGCAACAAATAAATGTAAATTAAAATGTGATGATGTTTCTGTAGAGATAAGGAAAAAAGAGAGTGGAGGATCTCGATTCCTCAGTCCCATGGGCATCTCTATGGGAGGATGGTATTATTGAAGCTGGTGTGACCATTTTGGAAAGCAATTCTGAGTGCTTCTGGACATATAGCTGCTACACCTAAGAGGAGCTATATTATCACACGTTTATTCATAATAGTAGAAATATCCAAATGGCAGATTTTGGAAAAATCATTGTAATTATCACAGAATGGAAAAGTAGGTGGCCAAGAAATGCAATGCAATACATTCATCCATACATCCTTTCAACAAATATTTAGTGAATACTGAATATATGCCAGACACATGTGAAAATTGTGGTGCTACATGGATAGATGTGTATGATTTCATAATAACACTTATTAAAATGATAGTAGAGGAAAAGTAAACCTCTCTTTGAAAAATGCAATAAAGGGTGATTTTTTTTTTCAAATTATATATATAACTATATATACTGTTTACATATAAGTTTATGTGTGTGTGTTAGCCAAGCCTGTTGAATTCTTTTGAATACTCTCTCCTCACTCGGGATATCGTGACACAGATTTCATTAAGGCCCTAAGTGTACAGACTGTTCTCAGCATTGTAGCAGGTGAACAGGTTTTAGGAAGGTGAGATCCGATGCATGTGGGAGAACCTGGCTGGGCATAGGAATGGATTTCTTATCCCTGCGGACCTAGAGTGAAAGGCAGCTTCAGGAAACAAAATATAATTTGTACCTTCAAGTACATATCTATTGTAGAGAATGGAAATCAAGGTGTCTTACTAAGGGGCTTCTAAAGGAAGAAAGTCCATGAAATTTTCTTTGAGGTTGAGGAAATTAGCTCAAGGTGGGAGTTGAGGAGATTTTGAAGGGCTTACATAAGAAACGTGCTTCTGTGCCTTTTACACAACTCCTCAGTATAACACTTAGTTCCCAACACCACGTGACTAGTGAGAAAGACTGCTCTAGAACTTTTGCTTCCTCCCCTTTCCTGTACACAATGACCTGGGAGTAAAATGCAGCCACCATGCCAAAGAAAGACATTTTAATTTTGCAAAGCCTTTAATCTTTATAAAATGATCAGAGCTTTTAACTGTGGAATGAGATTGATTTAGAATTGAGTTTTTTTTCTAGTCATATATTTTACTTTAAATTTCATTCCCTGCCCCATCCCCCAAGATGAGGAAGAAAAAAGCATGGGGCCCAAAATGGAAAGTCAGAAACAGTCATTCCAAACTTTTGTTATACACATTCCCTCAGACTTTGCTCTCTTTTCTTTATTTCTTAATATCTTTCAGATAGCCCCATCAAAATACAGCCTTTTGTCACTCTAAAGTGCAGATTATTCCATCCCAACATCTAAATGCAACCAATTATCTGACCTTTCAAAATTAGGTTGCTACAAACCCACCAGAGCCTATCTCCAGTTTTAGATTCAAGCAGATAGAAATTGGGGGATAATTCTACATAAAGCTCATCAAAGCAATAGACAATCAAAATTAACCCACATGGTTGGAGACACAGAAAACATTTAAACAGAGTTTCGATTGAAAACAAAAGAAATCAACAGAAGAAACAGAGATAGATGAAAATAAAGCAAGTGAATCCATGAAGATGCTTAAAAATCTCTAATTACTCAAACTCTGGGCTGTGGGGAAATATCCAAACTGCCTGAAACTCATAATCATCATTGCCATTATGTCCAGGGCAAAAGCCAGGTGCTTTGTTGAGTTTCCAACAGCTTTCACAGAGGCTTTTTTGAAATTTATACTTGTCTAATCAGAAAGGAAGAAAAACACATATCCATTCTCCATTGTGCCACCAGAATGGAAATTTTCAGATGATTGCTCATTCCCTTCACTGGTTTCCCATTCCCAAATCCTCAACACAGTCTGCCATGCTCTGCTTCCTTTGCTTGCAACTGACTGATGGGACTTTGCCCTCCCTTTTTTCTATTAAACCTTAACCCTTTTTTTGGTGGCACTTTGTTTTAAGGATGTAGCCCATAGTGAGAAGTTCTTATATCTGTCTTGGATGAGTTAACATTTTGATGCCATGTTATTTAGCCCATCACATCTTTAAATTTTTTTAAAATTTATTTTTTAAAGAATCTTATATTACATAATTTTTACATAAAAAATATAGGAGATTCCCATATACCCAACCCCTTTCCCCTCTCACATTTTCCCACAATAACAACATCTTACATTAGTGTGGTACATTTGTTACAATTGATGAACACATTTTGAAGCATTGCTACTATCCATGGACTATAGTTTACATTATAGTTTATACTTTGCCCCACACAATATTATAGGTTTTGACAAAATGTATAATGACCTTTATTCATCACTGCACTGTCATTCAGAACAATTCCATTGTCCCAAAAATGCTCCTATGTTACACTTACTCTTCCTTCTCCCTCCTCTCAGAATCTCTGGTGGCCACTGCCTTTATATCAATGACATGTTTTCGTCCACTGGTAGAATAATAATAAGTCTACTTTAGTCTATATTTGCATTCCTCACTTGGGTTTGTTCATTCCTCAATTTTGAGGATTTTAGGATGGTGATATCCACTTTGTTTCTGATTGAGAGGGGGGCTTAGATCTGATGGGGGTGGATGGATGGAACTGTCTTGCTTGCAGTTGTAGATAGTCTCTGTTTTTTGGGATGAACATTGTCCATCATCTTCTTTTTGTTAGTTGTCCTGGGTGAGTCCAGTGACCTGGAGAGTAGGTGAGAACTCTGCTGAGATTCAGGGCTTAACTGGCATATGAACAGACTGAAGATTTAAGTCTCTGGACATATATTTAACAAGCATAGTTCTAATTATATGTTCAAATAAAAGGGGAAGAAGGGCCATGTGTAGGGAAATTATAAATGATTCTAACTCTATTACATTGGGGAGCATAAATTCCAAAGTAAGGCCCACTGAGAGTGTGCTGAAATCCTGAGCTTGTCTGCCCTTCTTACAGTGTCTAGATGTCTCTAGAGCCCTCATAAATGTACTGCCTTCCCCCTAGCTTGGGACATGACTCCTGGGGATGAGCCTCCCTGGTACTAAGGGATTATTACAAAGTGTGAACTAGCGATGTATCTGGAAAAAGACCTTGACCAAAAGGGGGAAATATTAAATACAAATTAATTTTTATGGCTAAGGGATTTCAAAGTGAGTCGGTAGGTCAGTCCTAACAGAGGACCAGGTTACTTACATCCTTGAGATGATGTCATTGAAGACATGTAAAGGGCCAGAGCAGGTCCTGTGTATCTGGGTATGGTCACATTATGAAGGGCATGCCTAAATCTGAGAAAGAGTTTTGATCAAGAAAGTTTTCTCTTAAAGCTCCTTTTGCATCCTTAAAGCTTCTCTTTAAGGATGATAATTTATAAGATGTACACTCTCCACTTTGTCTTCCATATCTACTATTATTTACTTATTTTTTCTTATTCATTGGTCTTTTCTTCTGAATTTTAGGCAAGCTTCTTAAATTGGCTTTCCATATCCTTAGCATCAATTCTGCTATTCATTTCCTCCAATGTGGACTTCCAGTATAATATTCCCTTATAATTTTCTTTATATGCCATGTCTCCTTTTGCATCCTATTCTGTGACTTTTTCATTGTTTCTCTCTCCATCATGCTTTTGGCTGCAGTTGTATGGAGGTCATAATTTTTTGTGTGTGTGTTCTGTAAAAATCCCAATATTGCAATGGAAAAAATTCCCCAAGATGCTGTTCCATCTCCCTACCCTTTCTGCCTACTAATCCTTAACCCTCTTTGATATATCAGTTCACAAGGCACCTTCCATAAAGACCTGAGAGATTAAGACTGCCTGTCATTAAATGCTGCTATCATCTCCATGCACACTTGTTTACATGTCACAAGAATGTGAGTGGCATCTGGGCAGGATTTAGCTTGTTTTGTTCATTGCCATATCCTCACAGCATAAAACAGAACTCAGATTCTAAGAGGCACTAACATAATTTTGTCTAATATTGGTTGGTCTTCCTCTAAACTAGCAGCTCCCTGAGGGCAGCCCTGTGTTACCTTCCATATTAGATTACTCCTCTGTCCTGAGGACAGAATCCAGCACATAGAAAAAAGATTGATAATCAGTAAATATTTTTCCATGAATGAAGAACACCATTAGGCCAGATAAAGCAGAATGTCTGATATTGTGGCTGTGCTCAGGTTTGTCCCCTCTAATTGACTGATGTTCCTAACAAGGGACTATATTATTCACCTTTGAACCTTTGCAGTGCCTAACATAATCCCTTTCACAGAGTTCTTGCTTATTAATCATTTGGTTGAATAAATGAACAAATGGAAATAGCCACAATAAAATCCTAGCAAATAGAATGCAAAATATCAAACACTTTGTTCACTGAGACCTTCAGGACTTAACCCCCAAAAGTTGAGATGGTATCACACCAGGAAAATTGTTTACTCAACAGAACATATCAAAAGAAATTGTTAAAATCTATGGAATTATCTCAAATATTATGAAAGTATTTGATAAAATTCAGTAGCTCTTTTTAATATACATACTAAAAATAAGGATATACGTTGGGCTGCAGCAAACATTACTTTTAATGTAGAAATACAAGAGTATTTCTAAAACAAAAAAGAAAAGACAAAGATACCTCACTTCATCATTGATCCTAAAATTAAAGTTATTTAAAAAAATAAGGAAACATGGTGTTGATAGTAATACCTTGATGTCAAAATCTTTAGTATGCTATTTAGGACAAATAAGCAAGAAAAGCATTGCTCTAAATGTGTATTTTAGCAAGAAAAAGGAATACAATTGTTTAGGATTATGACTAAGTAACCTATAAAATATATAAGTGAAAGTAATATACTACCTGATAACAGGAAAGAAAAGGAGACAAAAAATCAGCAAGTAAAAAATAGGATGCTTCAACTACTATATTAAAACCTAAAATCAATTGACTGTGATTTGCAAGGGAAAAAAATGTATGTGGTAAAAACAAACCAAAACAAAATACTACTATTCCTGCTATCATCAGATGCTGTGTTAACTGAACAAGATTATCCTATAGGATAAATTCTGAGTAAAATTTTTTTCTTATGCATGGAGCCCCCCTATCATGATAAGTATTACTGTCTCTGTTTTATTAGCAAGAAAATGAAGGGTAAGAGGTTAGCCTGGCAGTGGTAGAGCAAGTACACAAAGCCAGATAGGGTTGGTTTGGTTCATAACCAAGGGCATTTTACAATTCAACAGCGTGACAAAGAAAACATGGACCAGCAGTTAAAATACTAGAAAAACACATGCACAAATCACACATGCTCACACACTCAAATATTAATTTGAATAATTAAAATTGGATCCATTATAAACATGATGGCTCTAAAAATGGAACAAAATATATTCCACAATATAACAGGAAAAAATGGCATAATATAAATGGCTTAGTAATACAGGAAGAATTAGGGAAATCTATCTCTCTTCATGACAACCTACCTGTCCAAATGAGGTCCCTGGTCCCTAGGGTATAAATATATATGATTTATTAATAGGAATTGGTTCATGTGACCGTGGGGATTGGCAAATCTGAATTCTGTAGGTCAGGCTGCAACCGGGGAACTCTGAAGAAGGTTTTGATGAATTCCCCAGGAGAAGCTGGTTAGCTGAAGTAGAGATAGAAATTCTCATTTTTGACTGCTGAAATCATCAGTTCTCCCTTAAAGGCCTTCAACTGATTGGATGAGACTCCTCTCATTGCTCTCCTTTGTTGATTGTAGATGTAATCAACCATAGATGCCATCAACTGACTGATTATTTAGATCCACGAAATACCCTCCAAGGCTATTAGCAGGCCAGTACTTACTTGACCAAACAACTGGACATCATAACCTGGCCAAGTTGACACATTAGCCTAAACATCACACTACCATCCTATGAAGTATTTTATCTCCATTTATAGATAAGATGTTCAAAATGCTCCCATAATTTGCCCAGAGTCACACAGTTAGTGAATCCATTGAGAGCCAGATGTTGGAGGTACCTGTGATACTCCCATCATTTCTTACTTCTGCATACAACACCTGGACTTTCAGTTTCTCAGCAAGTGCAGGTATGCCTCAGTCTATCATCAGTGCTGCTTTTCCCTTACTCCAAATAGTGGATTTTATGTGAATTTCTTTAAATTCAGAATCCTCTGTCCTGTTGTGGCTATTTGTGCTTTCTCTGTCTTTATGGGGACACATTTCAGGAATACTTCCCAAACACCCTCTGCAAATTTCTGAGCTCTCATTTGGCATCTGAGACATTGTGATATTTTTACTAGATCACTTGTTGAATTTGAACTTGTGGCTTGCTTATTGAATCTAGCTATTCTTTTCTCAGACATTTCTGTTTTCACTTGCTGGATTTGGCCAGGAGGCAGTGGCCTGATGTGCTGTTAAGTCTGCCATTTTCCTGGGAAGACTGCACGGCAGTGTAGAAACAGATACTAATATGACTGTGCCAATGGATCTTGAAACAGAAATGGCGGCAGTGGGCACTGACCAAGGTTCTGATAAGGTTTCTGAGGAATGCTTTATTTATTTATTTTTTGCTTTTATAAAGGGGATTTATTTGGGGTAAAAGCTTACAGTTCCAAAGCCATGAAAAGTCCAAACAAAGGCACCATCAGAGATGCTTTTTCACCAATTACAGCTGTTGAACCTGGTGTTTTGCCATGTGGTAAAGCAGGATGGCTGCCAATCTCTGCGCAGGTTTCTCCTTCCCCTCTGTGCTTCCTCTCTCAGGCTCAGCTGCTTTGCTTTCTTCCCGATTTTAGATGCAAACTGGCATAGGGCTTCTTAGGACTTCCTATATTAGTCTCAGATGTTCTGGTCTCTTCCCAAGTTCAGCTGTAAGCTATCAGGCAAATGGCTCATCTCTCCCCATGGCCTCAGCTGTCCAAGCTTTGAGGAATGCTTTAGACACTGGGCTTGATTGAAGGACAAAGCTGAAGGGGTTTTCCTTTATCATTTGATTCCTCTTTTACCTTATATCTAATATCATTTCATACCAAAGAAGGGATATTAAATTGTGCTTAAGATAGTACTCTAATGTTTCCTCCTGAATATAATTTTTTCATTGTTTGATTAGAAGTATTCCAGCAATGGTGTTGACAGGCTCTGGGAGTGCTTTTTATAGTGAAAGAAGATGTTGAAGTGAAGGCTCTTCAATAAAAGGTTATTCAATATAATTCTCCTTTTGAATATAAAACCACGGCCTTGGCAGACAACCTTGTAGGAACTGTTACACGAAGATCAACTGTTGACTCTTTCACTGTCTTACCTCTGTTTCTTTTTGTCTTTCTGGGATGCTCTCTGCTTTCCTTTTTGAATTCCTATCCCTAAGCTATGGTCTCATGAGTAGCTTTCATTTTCCTTATCAGTTCAAAGCATTTACAGCTTAATTAAGATATCCTACAGTATGACTGTCTCCAAAGTTCCGCTCACTCTTTCTCCCTCTGGATCAGAGGTCTCTTGGCTAATAGGATATCTGATCTGGGCATGCAGTTGAGACTGCCAACAGGATCTTAGCCACGGAACTCTCTAGAACAAGGGCGAACACGGGTTCCTTAGCATTACAGAGAGGCCTGGGCCACTTCCAATTTATGACTGCCTTTTAAAAATGCATTTAAAAATCAATGATTTTGACATAAAATACAGTAAAACATAACTGAGCAATCACAAGATAATAAAAATATTTATAAAATATAAAATTAGATTATGCCGTAGATTCTAATGCAAGTTCAACATTGGGGCTTTTTATGAATGTGAGGCACAAATTAAGTCGTCATTTTGCTGTGCACCCCCTCCCCAAGTCACAGCTCCCTCCCTTCCCCTGTATCATGAGATAGATAGAGATGGAGGCTGTGGAAGTCACATATTCTTGTCTGCCTAAATCAAAATACC
Source organism: Tolypeutes matacus (assembly GCA_026826555.1). Taxonomy (NCBI): domain Eukaryota; kingdom Metazoa; phylum Chordata; class Mammalia; order Cingulata; family Chlamyphoridae; genus Tolypeutes; species Tolypeutes matacus. The sequence continues at coordinate 967,919 of JAKSZT010054382.1, forward strand.
ATCAACCTTTTGTGGACTAAGTTAACTTATTTTGGAAGAATCCCCAATAATTCGGGTGGCATTATTCAAAATGTTTTGTGGCTCGGAAACCACTATTCCTAAGGCACTGTGACTAAGTAACATTGTGAGGGATTTCCAGGTGAAATAATTAACTAAATAGAGAAAGCATATACTTAAAGGGCAGTAAAACTAACCTAGAAGTGAGAGCACATGAATTTTCACTCAAATAAGATTAATTTGCTGTGTGGTCATGGATAGATCACACAACTTCTGGGAACTTAATTTTTCTCATTCTTTCCTGTTGGGAAAAATATTGCTTACCAAATATTATACATAATTGGATAGGGCTTATTTGCAACTTTGTTAGTGGATGTAAAATATCTTCAAATTATAGAAGGTTTTTGGGTTTCAGATAACAGAGTAAAGATGGAACTGCCCCCTTCCCCTAATGAAATTAACCAAAAATAACCAGAAAGAGATTCAAACATTAGTGAATCTAATCCTCAACTACAGTATATGAGGAAATGCTCCAGATCTCAGGCTGTAGTTCTCCAAAGTTAGATGATACACCTTTCTGAGCAACTGCCTCTTATTTGGAACAATGTAGTGGGTGGCAAACCCACTTAATAGGCTGGAACAAAGGAGAAGCTGAGGCTGAGTAGGACACTCTGAGACCTCCCACCTTTGTAGGAGGGAGTCTGGGGGTGGTCCAGACTGGAGGAGAGAGACAGCCTTGTGGAGCAGCCCTGAGTTTCTGATCTGTCTTTGCTGGGAAGAAATAAAGGGAAAGGAAATTAACATAGAAATTCATTTTACTGCAGTTCATTGTCCTCCAGGGACAATTGCTTCGGGGATGGAACCCACCCCTGGCTGCTCCCTGCAGGAATCCCGAAAGCTCACTGCATTCTAGGATGAGCTTGCTGCAGATATTCTGCAGATATTCAAAGTGATGAGGAATCATTACAGGATAAATACAAATATACCAAAAGAATAAAATTACAATGGAAGAGAAAGCAGATGGAAAGAGAAGGTGAAACTTAGGACCAAACATTTTGGTATAATTTTTAAAATACCTTAATAAAAAATAATATATTTAAAATAAAGTCTTAAAGCAGCAATACAGAAATTCAAGAGAAATGTAAGAAGACAACAGAAAGAAATGACATATATGTAAATAAAGCAAGGATAGTGATAGAAAAGAATATCAAAACTAACAGAAATGAAAGTTGCACTGAAAGTAACACCTCCTTTGTTTTAATTCTCCTTTAGTAAAAACTGCTGAAAATATAGTAAGGGACATGGAGATTTTGAAAAGTGAAGCAAAAAGAAATGAAAATTAACAAAGAGTTAAAATGATAAGAAGATTAGAAAACTGTGATATACCTGGAGGAAAAAATATGGTTCAACATACACCCAAATGGTATCTCTGAAATGGAGAAATAAACACAATACATGGAGAAAAAATAGTTTTTTTTTCTGGAGATGAAGAAGTCTTTGAGAAGAAACCTTTTACATTTTCAACCTATGGTTTGGAAATCAGCATTCTTGAGAAAATGATGTGACATGATCAATTTCAAGACACGCCCTTCGTGGCTTGACTTCCTCTGGGAAGACTGAAGAGCAGAAGTGCTATGTAAGGGGTACTTCAGCAGCAACATTCAGCATTGAGGAGCACCAGATCAGTGCCCTCAGGGAAACATAGCGGGACTCTATTCCTAAACTCAGCCAACATAATGTTGAAAGTAAAGGCAACTGTATTAGTCAGCCAAAGGGGTGCTGATGTAAAATACCGGAAATCTGTTGACTTTTATATAGGATATTTATTTGGGGTAGAAGCTTACAGTTACCAGGCCATAAAGCAGAAGTTACTTCCCTCACCAATGTCTGTTGCCACATGTTGGGGCAAGATGGCTGTCAACATCTGCCAAGAGTTCAGTCTTCCTAGTTTTCTCTCTTCCCGGGGCTGCGTTTCTCTCCGGGCTCAGTGCCTCTGTTTCCTCCACAAGGTCAGCTGTAGACTATGAGGCTCTCTAGGCTTTGCCTCTCTCCACAAGGCCAGCTGTAGACTATCAGGTGAACGGCTCTGTCTCTCTCCTCAGGGCTTCTGCCATGTCTAAGGAGCCATCTCTATTCCTCTGTGTTCTCCTGTGTGTTCACTTCCAGACTCCAGCTCAAAACTCCAACCTCCCTTTTCTGCAGTATGGTTTCCCTGTGAGTCCCCACCCCACTCAACGTCCTACTGACCTGGCCCAATCAAAGCCTTAATCATTATTCAATCAAGTAAAAGCGAAACCTCTGAACCCAATATAATCTAATATGCCCAGAGGAAAAGACCAGTTCACAAACATAATCCAATATCTATTTTTGGAGTTCGTAAATAATGCCGAACTGCTACAGCAACTGACATTTTTAGCATTTGATAAATCCAGGATTATAGTTTCCAAATTCCTTTAAAAATTCTGACCGACCAAAGTGAATGGAGGAATTATGGCAAAATAATAAATGATAATGATAAAGATGATAATAATATAAATATTTTAACTGTAGTATTAAGGAAACAATACTTTGAGGATCATGGTTATAGAACAGAATGAAAATATTATAAAGCCTAGTGGCATGTAAATAACTTATCTAACACATTTTGGGATGGGAGGTGGAAGAGAAGAGAAGAGGTGGGATAAGTACAGTGAGTTCCTCATCTTTTCTAGATGAGGGTAAATAAAATGTCATTTGAAAGTGATATATCAAATAATATATGCATAAACATTCAAAGGTATAAAATAATATTTTAGAACTTAGAAATGATTGTAAAGCAACCAAAATTGGGTAAAGCAAGGAAGGGAAGGCATTGGGAAGAAAATTGAAGGATAAATTTTGTCAGCATTATAGTGGGAGAAAGTTCAGTCAATACCATGTAAAGAAATACTGAAAAAATTTATACACAGACTTGTAGACTATAGCTAAGAAAATAATCCAGTGCAAGATTGAAAATGAAATAGTGCCACCATGAAGCATAACAAAATATGATATAACAATTTGTGAATCTGTCTACCATATTAATAAAACAGCAAACTCTTAGATTGGATCATAAAGCAAAACCCAACTATATGCAGTCCTCTAGAAACACATCCAAATCTAAAGGTCTCAGATGCTGAAAATGAAATAATATCAAAAGTCATCTTAAACAAATGCAAATACAGAGACAGCAGGTTCATGATTCAAATGTCAGACAAGCATGAGTGTAAGACAAAAAGTGTAGAGTGAGAAAATAAGTGTACTCTTTTGGGCATTTTTAGTGGTAAAGTTTACTTATTTCCATAAGAAGTCAATAGGGATGAGTATGTATGCACCGATGACATAACCTCACATTCCAAAATGCAAAATCTATAGAAAATTCAAGGAGAAAGAAAACAAACTGCATTAGTTGCAGAAAACAATTCAGTACATGGAAACTATTAATAAAAATTGGTAAGGGCATATAAAACCTATATCACATAAGTAATAGAGTATATCATATATCACCTGTTTGTCTCCATTAAAGTTAGTTCCTAATAAATTCTCTAAAATTTCACATTCAAAACATTTCCTCTGGAATTTTATTAGTGGTTTCTAAATTAAGCACACTCTTAAAAAAATAAGAAATAAAAAAAGACCTTTAAGAAACTGCTTGCAACTTTACCCTGAAGGTTGTAGCCATCCACTTAAGAAACTCCTCTCTGATGTCTGTGAACTAAAACCCATAGCACAGAACTAAGAACAAGTGCCATAAAATTGGGAGATCCATTTGTAGGTTAGTGTTGTGAGCCATGTGTGCAATTGACTGGAGGGGATATAGAAATGAAAAATACAATCCTTTCCCTCAAAAACTCCCCAGTCCAGAAGGCAGAACAAATATTATATATTATAATACATAGAATATGCAAGATGAGGCCAAATGTATGTGTGGAGGAGGGCTGTGGTGGCAGCAGCCAAAAATGGATCTTATAAAAATATAAATTGGGTTTTATCATGCAAGAATACAGCCTGTCTAAAACAAGCTACTTTTAAACATGAATTGGTTGTCTCACTTACCAGAGACCTGGGACAGATAATGAGTATAAACAATGAATTTTCTTTAATCTTTGGTAGAAAAAATGTGTGACAAAAGCTTCCCTTCTTTCCTTGGTTCATCCTCCTAATATGCCTGACGTCCACTCCGTTGTTGCCTGTGTTTACGGTGGGGGGGGGGCTTCTCCAAGGGACCCTGCTTACCTCCCAGACACCATTCTCCTCTCTTCTCTCAGATCCTCAGACTTCTCTTCCTTCCTTTAGTTCTTATCGTATGGACCTTCACTGTTTCTTTTCTCCATCTTTAACTCAATTGCTAAATGTGATTTCTTAGAGCTTTGTCCTGGTCCTCCTCGTTTTCCTCCACTTTCTCCCTAGCATGTCATTCATTACAGGGGTTCAAATACTGTATGTCTTCCAGTGACTGGCATGATTGTCAGGCTGATTTATCCAACTGCTCCTCTTCATTGCCACTTCAGTTTTCAAACCTGTCCAAAGCACTGCTCTTGTGTCTCCTTCCCACACTTACTCCACCTACATTCTTTCTTTTCTTGAGAGATGGCTCCATCACCAATCAGGAGCTCAAACTAGAAACCTTGTGGCCACTCTTGGTTACTTCATTATCTTTCCTTTCTTTTTCTCCCTCACCCACTCACCCACACTTATTAAACTTTTAACCCATTGTGAAACTTGTTGCTTATTCCTCCAACATAATATTTTTCATTCAACAACTCCAGGACATTTCCACTGCCCCCACCCTGTACCAAGGAATCCATCATCATCTCACACCTTTTCTAATTTAGTAGCCCCCCACTGTTACCCCCATACATATTCTCCCCACTTACACTTTTAACCTATGCTAGGTGTGTCTTGTGGACCTTCATAAAGTTTAGATAGTTCATACTGAATACAGCTGGAAGCTACTCATTCTTCAAGAGCACCTTGACTGATGTTGGTGAAACAAATGACATCACTCTGAAACTTGAAACCATTCTCCGTAGCTTCCAGCTGTATTCAGTATGAACTATCTAAACTTTATGAAGGTCCACAAGACACACCTAGCATAATCTGGTCTCTTCTCTGTTTTTTTCCAATCTAATTTTCACTCTTTTTCTTCTTGCTCGCTAGGCTCCAATGTCCTTTTTACAGTTTCTAGAGCAGTGTTTCAGGCCTCCATTTAAAGGAAACTAAATTAAATTAAGGCTTCGATAGAGAAGGTTTCCCTGTCTGCTCTATCTAAATTAGCCCCTTGCCACGGTGTTCTCCAGGTCAGCAGCTCATTCGTTTCCTTCACAGCAGCTAACCCCCAGCTGAAATTATGTTTATTTGTGTCCTTGTTCTGTCTCCTCCTTTGCGACTCCATGAGGGTTAGGGCTGGGAGAGACTTCCTTGCTAATGTGTCTCCAGGTAACACACTAACTAGAACTGCTTATTTAATTCACTTTCCTGGTGTAGCACACTATCAAGAATCAGCACATAGTAAGCACTTAATAAATAATGGGTGAATTGATGAATTAAGTTCAGTTTGGTATAAAATATTTATTATAAAACAGAGCAATCAAAATGAACAGAACAAGGGAGAGAAAAAATGGGGGAGAAAGTGGCAGGAATACCTCAGGGAAGCATAGAAGCTGTCTTAAAACTCACCAGGATTTGGGCTTCTTTAAATGGCTTCAACTCACCACGTTCTTTCTATTGTGGCAAGACAAGAAGCATGCTGTGGCATGGTTCAGAAGTACACACGTGCACGATAGCCACTCCCCAGATCAGCCTTCAGCACACATCACTCTATCCCCCCCCACACCCCCGCCAACTCCCCACTCACCAAGAAGCCAGTATAGTATTGCTAGGTTTGTAACTGAGGGAGTCCGCTCTGAGACACGTTCTCCTGTCTCCCATGAAGCTGCCTTTGCTGAATGAACTGTCTTCTCAAAGCTGTGGCCCCTAATTGACATGGTGCTCACTGGGCAAGGACTCACGTTTTGTCCCTAATATCCACAGGCATCCTTCTTCTTTGGCCCTTCCCACCATGTTACTTTGGAAGTAGAAGCTTCTTTATATTTCCTCTCCTTGCAGAAACAACCAGGAAAGAGGGTTTCCCTTCAGTCTTACCTTGTGTTTATTTCTTCCAAGAATATTATTGTCTGTCGTACCCTATTTAGGCTCAGGCTCTTCCTGTTATTCCCAGCATATTGGGTGACAGCTAATTCTGTTAAATGTGCAGGTATGTCACTAATTTAAGGGGCAAGAGGAAACTAAGGCAAGGGTTGGAAAACTACAACCTGTAAACCAATTCCAGCATGCCACTTGTTTTTATAAATGGTTTTATTGGAGCCTGGCCATGCCCATTCATTTGCATCATGTCTATGGTTGATTTCCTTCTGATAATAGAGTTGGCAGTTGTGACAGAAACTGCATAGTCTGCATAGACAAAAATGTTTAGTATCTGCCCCTTTGTAGGAAAAATTTGCCAAACTCTGGACTAGGATATAAGTGCCTTTATTCTGAGCTGTAGAAATAGTATTACAATAGATTAACTACTTTCTGATAGCTACATTTATATATTAAAATTCATTTGGGGGAAACCAGATTTTGTTTATACCTTCCAGCATCACCTAGTTCAGACCCTATTATATTACAGACATTTACTTAATCGATAAATAAAGCTCTCTGTGACCTTTCCATCCCAAGTAATCTCCGGCTGCTCTCAACTCCCAGAGTGTTTTACCCCACACGGCATTTTATCTCCCACAGTGCACATCTCACTGGGCTTTATCTCCTGAGCGCTCAGCATTCTGACCTTCTATATGAATCATGGGTGTGCATAACTAATCTGGCCTACTGGTAGGCACTGTGTAAAGAAAATTGTGTTTTGAGCATGACCGATTGCTAGGCCCTGAGCTGCATAATAGTACAGGCTGACCCGGAAGCTTGCCTGGTGCTGCCACGTGATAGATACTCCATAATGCCTGTACAAGTCTGAATTGCTACTCTATATTAATAAGGGCTTGCTTCCCTGCTTTCTGTTTGCCGTGATAGAAGAGAATCGAAGACAAGCGTCCTTAGACGCTCTCTACCCCAGATATACGCACATACATGCACACACATTTTCACTTGTTCTGTGTTGCCCCTATTTCTAATCAGGAGCTGGTAGATAGACTCTGGGCATTGCAGTTTTATAGCCATGGGTTTGAGTCTCAACTCTGCCATTTACCAAGTAACTTTGAACAAGGTACAAAATGTGCCTTTCAATTTCTTTATCTCGCCAATGTAGCTAATCACAGCCACCTCTCAGAGCTGCAGTTGGAAGTGAAGGAGGTAGTGCCTCTGGAAGAAACCGTGCAGTTCCTGACTCGCTGTGAGTGGGCAGTGGAGGTCTGTCGTGTTCGCAAGTCTCGTGACTTCTACAAGGAGTCCTCAGGTGAAGTCCTGCTTCTCAGCCTCATGCCCCACTGACTCGTAGGCCTCCTGAGATAGTCTTAAACTTAATCCATTCCTGTGGGTGTGAACCCTTGCAAGTAGAACTTTTAGATGAGGCTCCTTCAGTGAAGGTGCGACCACCCTCAATCAGGAGCCCTGTATAAGAGAATAAAATTCATCCAGGAAGAGAGAAGGAAAGCCCCAGGAAGCATGAAGCTGAAGGTCACTGGGACCCAGGAGAGAAGGGAGAGGTCAGAGGAGGCCTCCTTGTGCTTTGCCGTGTGACTGAGAAGGCAGGACCAGGACTGTCAGCAGCCATCCTCAGAGTGCCAGTCTTCAGGGTGGCCTTGAAGTTGCCTTGATTTGGACTTTTTCTTGACCTCAATACCAGGAGCCATTAAATCCCCATTGTTTAAGCCATGCCTTCGCATAGCACTTCCTCGAGCAGCCTGGGAAACCAAACAGGGGGTGTGAAAGCCGGGGTTCCTCTCTGAAGACGGCTCCCTGCTCCCTGTGATTCCTTCAGCCTCTCCTGTCCCCGTACATTGTATCGCTGAGTCTGTCTTCCTGTGGCCTCCATCCGTGCATCTGCAAGGCCTCTAAAATTTACCTTGATCTGCCCATGTCTCATTAGCTTCTCAGCCGTCCCTTTTTCCCAGACTGCCAGTTTCTTTTCCCTGATCTAGTTGAAAACCCTTCATATGGGTTTCCATTTACTCCTTCTCCGTATAAAAGCCAGATGGTCTTTTAAATACACATCAGACCGTATCTGTTCAAAATTCCTGTGACTTCCCATGGCATCTGTCATGGTGAGTTGTGACTGTTGGTCTTATGTGTCACCTCCTCGGCTGCAGTACCCAGGGTTCAATCAAACACTATGGTATTTTGTGGATAAGGTTAACATCTTTAATATGTTGATCTTACATCACAAGGTGGATGGGCCTCAACCCTCAGGTAAAGGCCTTAAAACAAAAACTAAGGCTTCACAAAGAAAAAGAAATTGTGCCTCGAGACTGCAGCATAAAACTCCTGCCCCAGGGACTTCAGCCTGCCAGCCCTAACTATTGCATAAGCCAATTCCTTAAAGTACCTCTCTCCATCTGTGTATGGCTGTGTGCATGAATGTGTATATTTGTATATATGTATATGTGTATATATATGGGCATGTACACACAAACACACACACACATACATACCCTATTGGTTCTCTTTCTCAGGAGAACCTTGACTAGACAGACACATTCATAAAATCAAATCCCTGCTCTGATCTACAGAACCTCATAAAAGACTCCTGTATCCTGGAGTTTTCTTGTACTGTGCCAGGCTCAAGCTCCCTCGACTCATGTCAGTGTCTTCAACAGACCAAACTTTTCCTGCCTCATAGCCTTTGCATATTCTGTTTCTTCTGCCTGTTTGCCTTTCCTGCCTCTCTTTGCATGACTCTCTTTTTATCTATCAGGTGACATTACGTTTTTACTGTCAGGGACCTCTATGAAGACCATGTCCTTCCTCATTACTCTTTTCCTTGGGATCATGTTTTTCCCGCTTGACTTGTCATTTGTAATTGTGTATGTGTTATTCACTTCTGTTTGTCGATCCTACTACTCTATGTGCTCATGAGGGCCACACCAGGCCTGCTTTGTTCACTGATGACTGCACAGCCCCAAATGTCTTTTTGCCCCGTCATAGTGTTTAATAAATTATTCTTGAATGGATGAATGAAAGGATGAATGAGTGAATGAACAATGACTTTAGGCAGATTTACTTCTCCCTGGCATTTTTCCTCTGTGTATAAATGGTTGCCTGAAATTCTGGCCTACAAACTTAAATGTTTCTTTTCTAAGAAGGTTGTGAATATGCCAATGATTTGAAAAATGAATAGAAGTCCTTACATGACTTTCACTCTAAGAAGATAAGTTGTCTTCAAGATGATGCTATTCTCAAATCTTGTAACAAGACATTGCATAAATTCTGTTGCTTTGCTCCTCAGCATATTAATTTTCAAAGATTTTGGAGAGTTGTTTCAGTGCACAGCAAGATGTAATATTAAATAGTATTGGTTCCAGGTTTCAATTTGTAAAGACCACTTTAAGATATTTTTCAGCAATCTCACAATGCATTCTCAGGAATCTTGACTACAAAGATATTGATTTTAAAAATTGGAGGTAATCTTAAAGCTAATATTCCTATTTTAGCCGCATACCGCAGTGATACATCAAAAAGAAAACAAGGGTTTTTATTTTAATTGGAATTGTGAAATGTGTTACAGCGACTGAATTTTCCAGCACTAATAAATATTATATTTGGAATGTTGTTTTCCCATTTTTAAATGCAAGCAAAAGAAACATGAATTCAGATTTAATTCTAAGGATTGCTGAGGATAACATCCATATAAAATAGAGATACATGAATGCCTGTTTTGGAAAGCTTAAAAGAAAATACCCTTATTGAGTGTAATATATCAGGTAACTTCTTTGTTTATCTGTTACCATGAGGTGACTAATATTATCCCAATTACACAGAGAAAAAAGAGAAAAAGAGAAAAAAGTCTAAAGGAAGTAACTTCTCCTATAAAATGGTATATGATTGAGTTAGGATTTGAAACCAAGTTTCTTAAATATCAAAGCTCAAATTCTTTCCATTGCTAATTGGCCTTCAACCTTTTAATTCATCCAGTCCTTATGAATTGACTTTTTCCTTTCTTTCCTGCCCCTACTATTTTATTTTATTTTAATTTAATTTAACTTAATTTTATTTTATTTTATCCCTTTCCCCTGCTTCCCTTGGGTGGCCATTCTAATTTATATGATGTATATATTTTGTTTTCTGTATATTATTTCATTATTTTTCATGTATGCATTTTTTATTCACTTAAGACTTTTTCCTCCCTTTTAAACTAAACACTCTTTTTAAGATTTGTCCATGTTGCTAGGTGAGCATCTAATCAGTGGCTTCTCATCCTTGATGTACAGTCACCACATTTTACTTTTCCCCCCTCCCAGTCATGGAAACCAAGTTTGCTTCCAACTCACTGCTACCATATACATATTTGTAGCTACCACCTTACACGTATTTTCACTTATTTGTGATATTAATCTCCAGATCATGAGGCATATGTCACTTCATTTGTCTCAGTGGTCCGAGATTGCTCTTGAGGTTACACCAGCTCCTGTGAAGGTCTTTTTCTATCCTCACATCTAATTTTTTTTTCATTGTTAGATTAGATTTTTTAAAAAGCAAGATCCAGCTATATTCTGTCTATAAAAACTCACTTTAAATATAGAGACACAGGTTATAAGTAAATATCAATTATACACAGATTTTTCCAGGTAATTGAAAAGGAGGGAGTACTTCTCAACTTATTTGTGAGGCCAACATTACCCTCATGCTGAAATCAGAAAAAATACATCATAAAATCAGTATCCTACAGATTGAGTACAGTCCTGTAAAAATCCCAAATAGCTTTATTTGCAGAAATGGACAGGCTGATTTTAAAATGCATATAGAAATGTGAGGATCCCAGAACAGCCAGAACAATCTAGAAAAAAAATAAAGTTGGAGAGCTCATTCCACCTGTATTAGTCAGCCAAAGGGGTGCTGATGCAAAATAACAGAAATCTGTTGGCTTTTATAAAGGATATTTATTTGGGGGTAGAGCTTACAGTTACCGGGCCATAAAGCATAAGTTACTTCCCTCACCAAAGTCTATTGCCACATGTTGAAGCAAGATGGCTGCCAACATCTGCAAAGGTTCAGGCTTCCTCTTCCTCTTAAGGCTCCCTGGTCCCAGCTTCTTCCAATATCAGCTGTAGGCTGGGATAAGTCTCATCTCTATCCCGGGGCTCATTTCTCTTCAGGCTCAGCTGCTCTGTTCTCTCCACAAGGCCAGCTGTAAACTATCAGGCAAATGGCTCATCTCTCTTCCTGGGGCTTCTGCTGTGTCTAATGGAGCCTTCTCTCTTTCCTCATTAAAACTCTAACTCTCTCTTCTGCCCTCATTTTCTCTGTGAGTCTCCGCCCACCAGGGGGGCAGGGACTCAAAGTCCTACTGACCTGGCCCAATCAAAGCCTTAATCATTATTTAATCAAATAAAAGTGAAACCTCCGAATCGAATCTAATCTAATATGCCCAGAAGAACAGACCAGTTCACAAACATAATCCAATATCTATTTTTGGAGTTCATAAACAATATCAAACTGCTACACCACCCAATTTCAAAACTTTATACCAAGCTACAATAATCAAGACTATGTGGTACTGGCATAAGGATAGACATATAACTCAACAGAACAAAAGAGTACAGGAATCGACCCTTGTATTTATGGTCAACTTATTTTTTGACAAGTATGACAAGATTATTCAACAAATGGCGCTGGGACAACTGAATATCCACAATCACATCTAATTTTTGCCAATTCAATTGGTGCAATATGATACCTTGTTGTGGCTTTAAATTACCTGATTACCAATGAATTCAAGTCTTTGCTTATTAGTGTCACAGTTTCCTCTTCTGTGAACTGCTTATCTACACTACCAAACGTTTTTCTGTTTTAGCTGTTCCTTTTTTCTTGCTGACTTGCAGAAGTTTCTTATTGGTCTCAAACATTGCAAATATCTTCTTTCATTCTGTCATCTGAAATGCAATAGCTTTTCTTGCATTTTTAAAACTGTAGTTGCTTTTGCCTTAAAAATCCTTTATTGTTTCTTAAGTTGTAAAGATATACTTCTACTGTTTTCCCTAATAAATTTATGGCTTTACATTTTTATTTAGATCTTTAATCCACCTTTGTGTTAGCTCCACTCTATTTTTATTTTTCCCAGACAGTGAATCCATATTTCTAATACCAGTTATTAAATGTTGGGATGTCTAGCATATTTGCAAATGTATTCATGTAAAAAGCTTATTTTTACTTCCAGAGAAAGAAAAACAACTCTTCAATGTCATGATGCTTTTCCCATAGCAGAGATTCTTTTTATTTTTAATGAATGCATATCATATTTTAAGTCTGATTTGGATTGATCACAATGGTTTTAGTATATTCTTCCTTTAGTTCATCCTGCTTTCTTCTAGCATTCTCAGTGGAACTGACATGGAATTCTAAGTTGAATATTTGAAAAACCTCTTCTTTATTCCCAGCAATTAACATACCACTATCAATATAATTTCACCTGATTATGTCAGTTTAAGCCTGAAACTAAATTTAAAAAGAAATTTTCATTGATTAAGGATCATTAATTTGAATTGGCAAATAGCAAGCATTTGAAACAAATGATAAACATTCACAAGCTTTTATTTTCATTTCCAAACACAAAGATGAGAACGTAGATTTACGGTCAGAATGAAATAAAAACATTATATGATTTTAATAAATGTCCTCTCCTCTAAATGATGACTGCTTATGTTGGAATTTCTGAAACATGAACTAAAACTGAAGGCCACATGAAGAATTGGAAGTGTGTTCCTAATTCCATTAGTGGAAAAATAATTCACTCCATTGCTTGTGTTTCAGCAGAGATCCCTCAGATTATTTCAGGGATAATCTAGGGGAAGAAGATGGACCTGAGTGAAGCACTTAGCTGATTATGTCATTCATTCTGGAAGAAATAGGCTATTTATTTTGTCTTGAAGTTCAGTAGATTTGGATTTCAGGCAGATGAAATGGCATGAGAAAGTCCTTTATTAATGTCGATACAAGTGTGTGTAGAGAGGGCTTCTGTCAGCTTTTGAGCATATCCTTGCTGCTTGAGTACTTTTTTCTCCTTCATTTGCTCCATGCCCCAATTTTGTGGAGATCGTCTGATTTTTGACAACATTATGGCATGGGCAAGTGTATTCATCACACTTCATCAGAGAAGACTCTTAGGCTTTATAAGAGCCCTAGGATGGTGATTTCACTCATATAAGTTTGTAAGTTTTTATGCAAAATCTGGAGAGAGGGAAAATTGCAGGAATCAAAGTTTTTCTTTAAGGAGTCACATTTTAGAGAAGACATTCTTTGAGTTTTGGTTAGAAAATATGAGATCTACTGACTTTCTGAGCTAGAATAATTCATTCCTGCTGTAAATATTACAGCAGTGTCAGAAGTGATCTACTTTAATGGGTGAAGGAAAAAAAAAACTTGTGAAAAGGACAACATTGAAGTCTAATTTTGAAATTAGCATGGAATCTAAATTATAAAATCATTTAAAAAATATCCCTTGGAAAAATAATTTGTCATAGTTGAGGCTTTGTGGAGCAGATATGGGGGAGTTTGACAATCCAGATCAAGTTCCAGCTCTGCCATTGCCTATTTTGAACTCTTAGTCAAGTTACACCTCCAAGGTTGTGCCTTTATCTCTAAAAGGCCCTTAGTTTACGTGTAGTAAAGTGATCTCTTCCATCCATAGTCCCAGTAAGCCCTCGGTTTTCTTTTTTCTCTCCCACAACCCCATTCCCAGCTTCTTACATTAAAGACAATTAAACTGAACTTTGACCATAAGGAAGACACATTGTTTATTTTAGTTGGATTAGCTTTTAACATGTTTTAATTGTCTGCTATGACTAATTGCGAGAGGGGAAAGCCCTTATTTCTTTAGCGAAATAAAATAATTTGCCCTTATTTACGTCGATTTTATCATCTTCGCTTCTTTGTGGTGGTTGCTCACTATAATAGTGTCACACTAATTATCTTGAGCAATGGAAGCTAAATTCTCCCTCCCAGTGATGTCAATTAGAAGAGTGGAATATTTTGTCAGCGTTACAGAATGAATGGTTGTTTCTGTGGAAGTGCATCCTGGCATCTCAGTGATACACGTATTTCTGAATTACCATCTGTGTAGGAAAACAGGAAACCCTTCTACAGCATTTTGCTGAGTGCAATAGAAGAAATTGATCTCACCATCCTGCTTTCAAACAAGTTAGCGAACCACCAAGTTATAGTTTACGTGGAGTAAATTCACAGAACGGGTCTGGTTGATAAAGATTGCATTAGCAATTTTTTTTGTATCTTCAAAAACAAGAAAAGGGAATTTTTATTTTTCAATTAGGAAAATTATTTTTACTTGGCAAAATGAACAAAACTTATGCTGTGAATATTGTTCTTTGAGAATAATTATTTCAAGTCCTACAAGCAATGGGATTGAAAAAAATTAAAGCCTATGTAATGCAGACCATATTTTAAGAAGATGCACAGAAATGTAATCCAATTATTGTAGATACACCAGCTTTTTTTTGTTTTTAACTCCAGAATTTTCTTGCCATGAAATTCCCATTTATTTAATATTAATGTCCTGTGGATCTATGATATCTAAATTACATCACCTTGGAAGTAAGGCAGCTGTGGATTCAAGCGATATTTGTTGAGCACCTACCATGGACCAGAAACTGTTTTAGGTGTGAAAAATGTGAATGTGAACAAAACAGACGAAATTATTCTCCTTTATGGGGGATTTTATTTCTCTTTGAGCAACTGCTAAGTATGATGTGAAATGCAGTGAATTTAAAATTATTTATTTATAAAATAAAATACCAAGAAAAAATGTCAGTTCCCTCTAGGACTGCTTTCTGAGGGGTGTGGATTCCAAAGGCCTTACCCTGCTGAAATTTGGATGGGTTTGTATATTCAAATTTGGTAAAAGATCTGGCAAGAGCCTATCACTTTCATAGGACGAGATGACTTCAGATTTCGTTTAGAGGTGAGTAGATGGAAAGAGCGGGTGGGGTGTCAGTGAGACAGGTAAATGCATGAGCCAGATGTTGGGTTTCTCAGCTCGCCCTTGGGGCCCTTCCCCACCCATCTGGTCCTTCTGCTGTGTGGACAGCTTCTGATTGGCCAGAAAGAGGACTGTTTTAGCAAAGGCTCACACTGCTGCCCGCTGGCACTGCTCTGCATTTTATCTGCTGGCTAAGGCTTTGAGTAGGAAATGTTAAAGAACTCTCACTACCTCTTCAACATAAGCCGTAAGGTGAACCTGCTTAATCTCAGAAAAGCAAAAGCAAACAAAACCAAAACAAAGCTCTCAAACAGAAGAGAACTTGTGAACGTTTTTTTCCTTCCCCAAGATTTCTGTGCCAGGGCGGATGTGGCTCAGGTGGTTGGGCGTCTGTCTCCCATATGGAGGGACCTGGGTTCGATTCCCGGGACATCCCAGTAAAATAAAGAAAAAATATAGAAGGCGCATGTGCCGCCAGGCACCACCGAGCCATGCAGTAAGATGATGACGTAACAGGAGAGTGACACAGGGGAGAGCCAAGCCAAGACATACCGAAAAACCAGGAACTAAGGTGGCACAGGTGGCAGAACGCCTCTCTCCCACATCGGGGTTCCCAGGATTGAATCCCGGTGAAGACAGGAGGAGAAGGATGAGAAGAAAGGGCAGGAAACTGACACAGAGAATTGCCCAGTGAATGGACACAAAACTGCAAAAAACTGGGGGGGGGGGGGGGGGGGGGAAAAAAAGGATAAATGTAAAATAAATAAATCTTAAAAAAAAAAAAAAAAGATTTCTGTGCCCATTATGATACAGACACATTACTGAATGTCTCACATTTTCTTTGTTCAACTTTTGTTTCTTATTAGAGAGACCTTCTCCAAAGGCAAATTGATATGTTGGCAGAACATGAAGTCAAATCAGAAGTAAAATTATAATATGTGGAAAATCAGGGAGGCTTACAGTAAAATTCAAATTGTTGGGCACATGTGTTCATCACTAAATCTAAAAATGTCTCTAAAATAGCAGAAAAGACATAAGGAGAATAACTGAGACAAAATAAATTATACAATGACATTTTCTGAAAATTTAGAATGTAAGTGCCTCAGCAAAATAAATGGACAAAAAAATAAAAGACCCACTCTCAAGGTATACTATTATGAAGATTCGTAATACTGGGGTTAAAAGGAAAACCATAAAATCTTCTAGAAAAGTCAGAGCTCATCCTAATGATCATGACTCAGATGACTTTAGATTTTTCAACAGAGATTCTGGAAATTAGTAAAAAAAATAGCAATGCATTCAAATTCTAAAGAAAAATAACTTTTAGTCTGAATTATCATTATTATGAGACAATTAAAGTAGGTGAGTTACTTGTATTTTCCCCTAGCTGATTTCTTCTTTTTTAAATTTAGATCTTAATTTCAGATTAGTACACTGAAATTGTGACTTTGTAGAAGCTGCTATATGAGCTGTTATTGTGAGTAAAATTTGTATTTCTTTTCTTGTGTGTACAATAGCTGTGCCTTTATATGGACAAGAGTAGATAGAAATGACTATGGAAGTTGAATAAGTTTCAAAGATAACATGTAATAAGAAGAAATTTCAATTTCAAGTAAAGGTCTGCTAAAACCACGTTAGATGGAATTTTTAAAAAATGGTGATTATGATGCTCTATCTTTCTGAATTGGCCAAAAGAGATTAATAGATAAGAAAGATGTGCAAATACTGGGCTATTAGTGTCTGATAAGGCAAACATGGAATCCCATGGTTTTTTCAATGCCAGCAGGATATTTACCCCAAAGCATAAAAAGACCCCTTTTCTTTTGTCCTATAATACTTTTTCATGACTTTGAAGCCAACCATAACCTTCATCTTATTAGACTGGTGGAAAATTTAATTATGGCTCTTCACCTGAAGTTTAGATAATCTCAAAGCTCTTTAAAAAGATTACTACCTTCATCAAACTGTTACATTCTTCAATGCACTTACAAGAGTCATAGTGTCAATTCTGTAGATTCTGATAAAGATGTAGAATTCAGAGAGATGGGGTAGTGGAGTAAAATGGGCACTGGATTAGAAGTCTAGTGAACAGGTTCTAACACTATCTTTGGGCAATTCACTTAATATCTTTGGAGTGCCATTGCCTACTCGGAAAAATAAGGGCAGTGGAATAGATGTTTTTTAATGTGCACACTCAATCTAAATTTATTTGATCCTAAGGACTTTTCTTCCATTCTTTGAATCCACATGTGTTTTTCTTTTAAAGGGCTCAATCAGCATATAGTGATATAAAGGATTGATAGTGTTGTGGGATGGTGAAAAGAGAACAAACAGGAAAAATCCATCTGGGTTTAAGTCTCGCGTTTACTTTTTAATGGCTGCGTGGTCTGGGCTGAGTTACTCTGTCTCTCTCAGATTTTGCTTCCACATCTATCAAAAGGGGAAAATGGTACTTAGTTTGCCATATTGTGTAAGAATCGCTGATAATACGTTGAAAGTACCTGGCATAACAAAAACTTCCAATTAATGGTAACTGGTTTTTGTGTGATTCTTTATAATTTAAGAACTAGAACATTTAACCACACAGGTAATCTCATTTTGAGAAGATAAGAATGATGAATCTCTGAACTATATGGAAAATCACTAATAATCCCTCTTTTGACCAGCTATTTATTTCAGTGTTCCATGAAACTAGAGTAGGTTCATCTATTCTGGTTCACGATTTGGAGAATCTGAGCAAATACCAATGCTTGAAATGTTAGCCTGATTTTGCCCAGTTTTCCTTTATGTTTTTTTGGCTTAACATATCTTGTGAGGCATTTGAGTACTTAGTTTTGAGGAAGATAACGCCTTATGAAAGACAAATAAAGGATGGTCCTAGGGGTAGTAAATTTTGGAATTGATGGCACTTTGTTCTTGTAGTTTTCATACATAACGTGGAGTCTGTGGTGGTATTTTGAGGCTCTCTGCTAAATGGTTAATTTTGAAAGGAAAGAACTTGCTAGTGGCAGTCTTCCTTTCCAAAGGCAATGACGTGACATTGGACCATTCTGCACTAGGCCTATTTGCTCACACATACTAAAATAATATACTAATATGCCCCATTTTTGAGCCATAGTCACCATTGAGGCTTTGACATGAATTCCTTGAGGGTGTTACAATATGATTTTAATTTATTTCCTCTGGGAAGCTCTCGGTGATGAATAATTTAGCTGGGTATCTGTTTACTACATGAGGGATGGAAATTCTTTGCAAACTTTATCTTGGAGATAAATAACAGGGGCCTCGACTCTTTTGACAGAGTAATTATTGCTTCCCTGGCAACCAAAGAAGACTGGGATATATGCTAATGCTTTGGCATGGAAAACTGAACCTAAATCTCAATAACTAATGTCTGCCCAAAATAGAGGTTAAATATCATCAAAAGCTCAAATCTGGCTATTGCAGAAAAACAAGAAGAAGAAGAATAGGAACATAACTTTAGTGGGAATCATGAGATTGACTTGAGAAGAGAGAGGATTGGCACCAATGAGGATTCCACATATGAGTGAGGTGCCAGGATCAGGGGCTCTGGAAGGAATGTTGCCCCCACCTGCTAATTGTCAACCTGGCACAAGGTGAAGGAGCTCTCAGCCCCCCTTTCCATCCCTCAAGGTGAAGCATTTCTCAGCCTCCCTTTCCATCCCTCATATGGGATCACAGTGCTCCCTTGGCTATGCAGAGGACCTTTATAAGGTAAACTAAAATCCCATCCAGGGAAGCCCGTTGTCACTGAAATAAGACAGGACAAGCTGGAAACTTATCACTCTGCAAGGGATTAAACAAAGGCCCCGTGCAGGCAGTGCCTCAGAAGTAAGGGGGAAACTGTTCTCCTTAGAAAATCTGCTCTCCCCAGTCAGCACTACGCAGGAAACAATTTTTTAGCATCTGCTGCGCAGCCCCCAAAGTGCCTTCCATTCATTCTTTAGGATCCAAATTGCCTTGTGGTCCCCAGGGTATGCATGCGCGACACTTGCTCACATTTCATCCAGAGGATCCTTAGAACCCAGGGACCTGCCCCACTCCAAAAAGGGAACATACTAAGACCGATTCTACCCTGGTTCAAACCTTCAGATAAGTCCTGGGAAATTGGACCAGAATCTGAATGCTGGCCTCTACTACTCAGCACTTGGATATTCACAATGATTTAGACATGTATATTCTAAGTGTGTCCTCTTCCTGTCTCTACTTACCCCAGATTTTCTGTCTGCCAACCTTCCCTGCAAACATTCTTCACCTTGAATGAAAGTGGCAACAATGCTATTAATAATAGGAATGATAATAATCACAGCAAAGCTGCCCCTTATTTAGCTCCTTCACTGTCCACATTCCAGGATTCTTGGTTTCCTTTACAGTGGAGGTCTGGGCAGAATCCTCTCTATGCAGTGATCTTCTTTGTTGCCCATCCACTCTTAACACCTAGTAACTCTCTCCCCCACCCCTGCACCAGCACTGGGCACCCAGAAGCCACCCTTGACATCAAATCCAGGAGCTCTGCAGAGCTCTACTCTGTTTTGACATTTCTATACCACTGGAGTCTTTGGACATTCCCTTGTGAAAGCCTCCACGTCTACGCTCTCTGCAGTGTCTTCCACCTCTCTGAGAGCTGCTCCCTGGCCCTGACTCCTTCTCCTGCCGCAACCTGTGCATGTAAATTGTCTGCCCGTCCCCGCTGGGCTTCGCAGTCTTGGCCTCCATTGTTTCCCAGCAAGCACTGAGCTGAGCTCCTCCTGGAGAGGAGAGTGGAGGTGGGATGGGGTTCCCTGGCTCCTTGCTGCCCTTCCAGGTTGTGTGACCAAGTGCACATAAGGTTCATTTTGACTTTCTCATTGGTAATTATTTTATCCCCTTTCTAAGGTGTCTGAGAGGAAAAGATATGTTACTGTATGTCAGCATGTTTGACATACTTCCTGGTGCATGGTAAGCGCTGTATGCATATTACAAGTATTATTAGTTTTATGATTGCTTTAGCATTAGCTGCCATCACCATTGTTTTAAAAGCTTTCCCTGCTCCTGGCTCCCTTGCTTCCAGACCATTCTGCATACAGAGGCCAGTTGCTAACCCTAAACAAAGCTCAGTTTATGTTACTGAGATGCTCTATATCCCCTCTGTTTCCTAACAAATTTTTAATCCGCCTCAGTCTGGAGTTCAAGGACCTCAAATGGTCCTTTCCAGGATTATCTTCCACAGCTCCCAGTGAGACATCAGCACTGGGTATGTCCTTGCACACGGTGCTTTCCTCACTTGCCAGCATCACAGCTTCCTTCCATCTCTTGTGTCTAAAATCCTCCCTGTTGTTCACGAGACCCAGGAGAAATATCCCCCCACCCCCATGCCCTGCACGTCCTCTAGGATCAAGCCCTCCGATGCCCTGCACATCCTCTAGGATCAGCCCCCCCCCCATGCCCTGTGAGTCCTGTAGGATCAAGACTAGGTCTGTCCTCCTGGAAGCCACTGGTGAAGCTCTGAATCTTAGTGCTCTGTGGTCCCTTCTGTGTGTCTGTCTGGTGTTTGTTTCTCCGTGTACTTGCTGTTATTTCCTTCCTGGGGAAGAGCTTGTGCCTGTGGGCAGCCTTCCCAGCATGGGCTTCACACCCAGAAGGCAGATGCTCGTGAAGCTTTGTTGAATTCCTTTGACCTCATGTCAGGATAGCCCTGCATCCTGCTCTTCCCTGCATGGGCTTGGCTGCTTCGGCCGCTACCACCAGTTGGCGCTGATGGAAGGAGGCGAGATTGCAGAGATCCTCTTTGTTTTTCATCTTTGGGGTTTTCCAATCTGTTAATAAACTGAAAAGTACAGTGCTTGGCTCATCATAATAAATATTTGTTAAGCATTTGTTGAAGATTAATCGTAAATATTTGTTGAATGAAAAATAAGATAATAAATAAGGAATGACCACATCCTGCCCCACCTGTCTCCTGGAAGTGTGTGTGTTTGTGTGTGTGGGGGGGTGGAATGCAGAGAGTCAGCTTCTGGAAGCAGAAAAGCCTGCACCTATGCTCCCTTCTAATAGTGTGGAAAACCCAGACTGAGCCTCAAGTTCTGAGGCATGGCTGTGCTTGCTGAGCACAGGTGATACCGTCAAAACACTGCCCTTTGCAGTTTATTCTTTGCTCTCTTTAAAAGCAACTCTGTTTCTGTATTGCATTTGAGTTAGGTTAACATTCAAATCAATTTAGCTCTCTCTGTATTCATTATTTGTTGGTATATTAGTCAGAGTTCTGCAGAGAAACAGCCAACAGGATATATCTGTGCATGTCTTAATATATGTGTGTGTCTTAATACATATGCATATTTATGTATGTTTCTATAGATATTTCCATCCATCTATCTATCTAGAATTTTATTATAAGGAATTGTCTCACATGACTATGCAGCTGGCAAGTCTGAATTCCATATGGCAGGTGGGAGGCTGGAAATTCCAGGAAGAGTGATATAGTCTTCAGTGAGTCCAAGCTGCGGGGAGGTCGGGAGTGGGAGGAGACTTCTTTCTCATTCTTGAAACCCTCAGCCCTGGCTTTCATGACCCCTCACTCACATGGCTGAGGGTACTTTACTTAAATTCAACTGAAGGTAGAACCTAATCCCATGCTTGAAATACCTCCACAGTGACAACTGGGCCAGGGTTTGTCCCGACAGCTAGACTCATGGCTTAGCCACGTTGCCCCGTGAATCCGCCATCGCAGTTGGTGGGGTAACTGTATGAAAAATGCACTTGCACCAGAATAATGTTGCTACCTGCCTGAAATGGAATGCATTATTAACATTCATAATTAACATTTATAACTTGAAGCTTTGTGCACACATACCCCTCATGAGCCCAGTTTCCTGGCTTCTCTTGAAAAATCGGAATATCTGGCAACACTGGACCTGAATTGCTACAAAAACCTGGAGCATAATTCCACGGCTGTCCCTGGTGGAAGGTCCCTCCAGCTCCCCAAGGCCCCTCCACCTCATCTGGCTTAGTTCCCACCTTTATTTTGCCCACCTGGCCTGCAGGTGTTTGCATTTGCTCCACTGGGCTGCCATGTTCCTCTGTGTTCCTCCCAGACACCTCACCTCCCCTGACTGTCTGCTGGTGGGAGGGGAGCATGGATCTTGCTTCTTAAGAAAGCTGCTCTTCCCAGGAGGAGCAGCAGCCTGTGCTCGACCCTGCAGGCCGGGAGGAGTCTCTGCCCAGGGCACTAGCCCCTCCTGGGAGTGGCCAAGGCTGGTGGGGGCCATGGGCTGGCCGCCAGCTCTGGTCGAGACGTGTGAGGGGCCAGACCCCCGTGCTGCTCCTGACCACCCAGCAGAGACTACCTTGAGTGTTCCTAAGTGATTGATCAGTGTGGGAGTTAGATATTTTCAAAGGTGACTTTGTTTAAATGGGGTATTGGGCCAGTCAGGGATCTTCATTTAAAAAGCAAAAAAAAATCCCATTGTAAGGTCACCAGGTTGATGAGGCAGATAAGACCAGCCCTGACACCAGATAAAGGCAAATTAACTCCAAGCATGGCCGCTTCCTGGCAGAGCAGCCTTGGGGCAGGGGAGGGCTTTTTAAGGGCCTGGCGTTCTCTCTGACCCAGGGAAGGGGGCTGGCTTCCAAACGTGGCCCCTCACCAGGTGGGGGAGGCTCCTGCCTTCTACCCTCCACATGCCCCTCACTGACTTGCAGCCCCTCCCTGGAGGACAGGCACCCATACAGCCCCCACATGGCACTGTGGACAAGGGAGAGGACCCACTCCACCTTGTTAAAATACTAGATAAAAAAATGAATGAAGGTGAATGATGTTAACCCAAAATGGCTCGCTTGAGGACAAAGGTGAATTACCTAGTGTTTCTGTTACTAATTAAAAATAGCCAGGGCTTATATATTCTTGACCATGTGCCGACACTGTTGTAAGCATTTTATATACTGACTGGTAATCTTGACAAAATCTCTATGAGGTGGGTTGTATTATTATTTATATTTATCAGAGTTCTATGGTAGGCATTTTACATGCATACTTCAACATGACTCTTATCAAAAAAACAGAACAATATTCTGTGCAGTGGCTGTTTTCAGCTCCTTATTACAAATGTGGACACTGCAATTCAGAAAATTTACATGACATGTCCGGGATGGTATCTCTAGTAAGTGAAGAAAGGAGGATTTGAATTCACTGCTTTCTGGCTCCAAAGTATGGTGGTTTCAAAAAGCTGACAGCCCAGAGGGAGGGATTTTAAACCCCTTCTCAGGATTTCTTTATGAGCCAGCAGTTAGTCTTTCTAAGCTTCTTTGAACAGAGACAAGAGTAAGTACGAAATGCTAACCATGATCATAAAATCATGGGTCTAACACAACACCTCTGACTCCACCCTGCCCCTTCGAGGTTCATATCTGACTGTCCCACTCTCTCCTCCTGGGTTCTCTCAGCAGCAGCCCCTGTGTGCTCCCCCTCGTTCAGTAAAAATGGGGCACCTAAGCCAAAGCCTTCTTGTTTCCTCCAGCCAAGTCATTAGCCAAAGGGTCTTTAGCATCCACAGAGCCTCTTCACCCAATTTCCTGATTTCTCAATCCCTGCATCTCCTCCTCTCCAGCAGCCCTCTTCTCCTGTCCCTCTTAGCCACCATTTTCACCATCATGTCTTGGAACTTGCTATCACCAAAATCTACATCAGCTCTACTGTTACTTGTTAAAATATTCCATTCACTTACCAAACTCTCACTCTTACTGGGTAGCTGGTTCAGACAACTCCAATGTTCTTGACCCCATGGACGTCTCCTTGTCTAACTCACAGCTCCAAATTAGCATCACTTTTCTGTTTGTGCTCCTTGGACGTGTGGCTCCAAGGCCCATATTTGTCTTCCAGTGTACCATAATTCATGGTCACATTCAAGTCTATATGAACCTTCCTGTCAGTCTTTTCCATGTTGACTACCAAAAAGTGAGACAATCGCACAATTGGGAAAATCTGTATATTTCCTTATGATATATTAAAGTTTATTATCTAGCAGTTCCCACCTATCTCCCTTCATTTTTATATCTAGCTAATTCTCCCACATTTGAATTATCTCATAAATAGCTTTCTAATGCTTCCATTTCTTTTCATTATCACTTCCAGGACTTCAGTCTGAGCTATGACCATCTTACTGGAATGCTGAAATATTTTCCTAACAGGTCTGCCAGAGTCCAGCCTTGCCCTTTTCCTATTCATTCTTTACAAGGAAATCAGAATAATATTTTTTGCCTCATACATTTTATCATTTCATTCCCCTGCTTTGAAAAATGTTGCTGTAATTTTATTGCTCATCACATAAAATCAGAAATTTGCCTTTCCTAAATCTCTCCATTCTCCCCTACAGCAGTCACCCCATTTCTGACTACACATGACCCGCATTGTAGCTATTTGACCATGCCAAGCTTCTTTCCAACTTAGGACATTTTGCACATTTTCCTTGTACTTTCTGTTCTCTCTGGAAACCACCCCCCATTCGTTATTTGTCACTCTTTCAAGATCTGAGCTTAAAAACAACATTCTCAATGCATCACGATCCACCCTCAACTGCCCGCCCTCTTGGTTAAGTGTTTCTGTCATTCACTCCCACAGGTCACAGGATGTTTCCTTTAAAGGACCAATAACTGTTATATTAAAGATTTAATTTTGTATGTATATGTTTGAATTCTGTCTGATGTTAGATTGTAAGATTCAGAAAGGAAGGTTACAGATCAGTTCGGGCACCACTATAATCCCACTGTACAGTACAGTCCCTGAAACATGGCGCATGTTTGATAAACACTCAGTTCATACCACCAAGGTTTGAGACCTTGGACTTGGTTCCCCAATCTCTCAGAACCATAATTTCCTGGGGGACACAATAGAGGACTGTCATCAGGTTTGGATGTGAAAATGGGTGGAAAATACTTTGGAAACTCTAAATGTTTTCCTGAAAACACCCCAGTAAAAACATCCATACCTAACGTATTAGTCAGGGTTCTTTAGGGAAACAGAATAAAAGGAGATATTTGTAAATGTTATGAGGTTTTATAGAATTGTCTCATGCAACCGTGAGGATGCACAAGTCCAAATTCCATAGGGCAGGCTGCAAGCCAGGGACTTTGAGGAAGGTCCTTGTTGAGTTACCCTGGAGACGCTGGCTATCTCAAGTAGAGCTGGCAATTCTCTCTCTGAACGCTGAAATCACTTCTCTTAAAGCCTTCAAGTAACTGAACGAGCTGTCACTCATTGCTGACGTCAGTCTCCTTAGTTGATTATAGATGTGATCAGCCATAGATGCAATCAGCTTACTGATGATTTTTTTTTTTTTTTTTTTTTACACAAGACATGGTTTTTATTGCAGGGTAGTTTATGGAAAAATACATCAAATATAAGCTGTAAAGTATAAGTAGTAGTAATGTTTTGTTGATATTCTTTCATCATTTGTAAAAATGTTGCACAACAAGCAAGGTGCTGGTGGTGTGGTGATGAATGGGAGTCTGTATGTTATGCATAATTGTTTTGTAAGCTCACAACTTTTCTAATTAAATAATAATAATAATAAAATAATTATAAAGCCCTAGTAATAAAAGCAGTATGGTACTGGTACAAGGGCAGACATATAGACTAATGGAATTGAATTGAGGCCTTAGAAATCCAACCTCATTTTTATGGCAACTGATTTTTTTTTTTTTTTTTTTATTATGGGTAAAAATCAAAATTCTCACAATACATACAAACATTTGCAAAATGATATATAAATATATATGCATATATGTGTATTTGCTTACAAAAATGTTGTTTATATATATATATATATATATACATATATTTTAAGAGGTGCTTAGATTACCCAAAATATTACACGGAACCCACTGGGATTCCCATGTTGCCCACCTCCCACACCTCCCATCACATCCCACACAAACATCTCCCACAGTGTGGCCCACCACCCTCAATGAACTTACACATCCTGGAGCCTTGCCACCAACCATAGACCACAGTTCACACTGTAGACCACACTCTCTCGCACTCAGTTCTGAGTGGTGTGTGTTGATTTAAAATGGCCTACATCCGTTGCCACAACAGTACTCAGGACAACCTCCAACTCCCAAAGAAGCCACTGTATTTCAACTGCTTGTCCCCTCCCTACCCCAAAAGTGTCAAGTGGCCACTGGCTCCACTCATTGTTATAATTTCTTGCATTACTGGAATCACCATATGTGAACAAGAGAATACCATCAAGTCCACTCTAGTCCATAGTTCTTCCCCCAATCCTGAGGGGACTGGGATGGTGATGTCCACTCCAACTCCAAGTGGGAGAGGGCTTATATCCCATGGATATGGTGGGTGGGATGATCCTGCCTGCAGATGCAGGCCCTCTCCATTCCCTGGGATGGCCATTGCCCATCGTTGTCTCCTCACCAGGTGACTTGGATGAGTCCATTGAGCTGTAGGGTAGG